>VZRV01002793.1:923846-951602 GCA_013398115.1 Falcunculus frontatus
AGGAGAGGAGAGGAGAGGAGAGGAGAGGAGAGGAGAGGAGAGAGCAAGGATTTGGAGAAAAAGTTTCTTTTCCTAAAGACCTTGCTGAGGTGGAAAGTTTCAGACTAAATATTTCTGCTAAATCCACAAATGTTTCAGGAAAACTTAAAGTATCTGTGAGGAAAGTGTTGCACTGAAAATCTAGCCAAACACTTAGAACAATAGGAAGATGGTCCTCTCTACTCACCATGTTCCCTTAATTAGTAATGAAATATGTCTGTCTCCCTTTCATCTTTACTTTGGGAAAAAAAACCAAAACAATGAGAGCAATGAGTAAATGAAATAATACACCCAGACATAATTCCTTTAAAATCATACTGGTCTGATGCAATGTTTAAATCAAGGTGCAAGAATCTCATTGCCATCCCAGAAATAACCACAGAGTAATGGTACAAGTTACCAGCAGCAAAGGAGTAAGAGGAAATACTGTAGATCCATGCAATTTTTTTTTTTTTTTGCTTTATTGGGAAAAGACAATTCCACTCTGATATTTCACTCTTCTTGAAAATTCCTGAAACGTGAATCAATGGGTACATCCATGTGCAAGGAGTTTAGCTGAATTCTTTGACTCCTTCAATGGAAAATAAGTAAAAACTACTTTTTTACTTTTGTAGCAGGCTAGCACATGTCTTCAAGACATGTACATGCCTCTTGCAGGTACAAGACAGAAGGTAAAGAGACCTATGATATCTATAGCTCATACTATTGGCAAGCAGTATTCCACAGAACTGAAAGACATTTTTTCTAAATTTACAGAGATAAGATTCCATCTTTGATTTTTTTTTTTGCTACCCAATCAGCATACTAACTGATTTCACTCATTTTTATGAATAGCATTTATCTTCTTATTGCCATTCAAATATAATTTACTCCAGGCAGAGAGATTACAGACCTTGATTTTATCTGAAACATCTTTGAATCACAGTGAGTAAAATGACTCACTTCCATCATCACTGTTCAGTAAAATGATTCTGGGATATCAAAATTATCTGTTCAGTCTAGTCCACCCTGTTCTATTTATTTTCCTTAAGCTTGACTTCTGATGAGCAATGATTTAAAGCAATTTCCAGTTTTCCCTCATTGTTTTTCAGACCAATCTTTCACTATTATATCTCCCAACTTCCAGACCAGAAGACCGGCCATTTTTGCAGCCACTGTCAAAGGCACAATTTGCTTCACATATTCTGATTCAGACTCTAGCCAGCAATATCAATATGAGATCCCACTGGGAAAGAAAGGTTGGTCCTCAGGAAATCTCACTCTGACAGATAAGGAAAAAGCTTGTCTGGTTGACTTAAAAGAATGCAAAATCTAAGAAGCTATCTATGTGATGCATATGACACAGAATCAAATCTAGGCTTAGTTCTGGCCTCTGCAGGAGAAGAAAGACATGAAAATATTGGAGTGATGCAAAGGGCTATGAAGGTGAGTAAGAGATGGAAGTGTCTGACCTACAAAGAAAGACTGAGAGAGATAAGTCTGTTCAGCCTGGAGCAGAGAACGCTTGGGGCATTCTTATCAATGTGTATCAGTACCAGAGTGGGGGACTACGGAAGATAGACCCATTCTCAGTGACACCTCCTAATAGGACAAGAGTCAATGGGCACAAATGAAATACAGGAAGTTTTGTTTAAAGATATGAAATTAAAAAATCACTTTTTATTGTAAGGATTGTTGAACACAAGAACAAGACATCTAGGCAGGCTGTGGAGTCTCTGTCTCTGGAGATATAACAAATGTGGACATGGCCCTGAGCAATCTCCTCTGGATAACCTTGCTTTGGGTAGGGGGCTTGGACTAGATGGCCTTTGGAGGTACCTTTCAGGCTCAGCTATTGTGTTATTCTGGCAGGAGCTAACATTACTTGCACTTGATAAACTGTCCCTTGGATGTATCCTGTACAGCATTCTAGGGGAATACTAAATAGATCTCTGTTCCCTGAGTCAACATTGCTTTTGCTTTAATAACAAAACAGAGTTATATTTGACATGCTTCCTGTATCCTTTTTTTGGCAACCGTGTTTATGCTGAAATATCTTCACGCCTAAATAGCCAAGGTAAGGGTCTTAACTCCTCCGCCTGCAAAAGGAGGAAAGATTTGTTTCTTTCTCTACTATACTAGCAAGCAAATAAAAGAAAAGAAAATAGAAGAGTTCAGGCAATTGCATGTCTGAGTGTGCATTCTTCAACTCTGAGGTGAATACAGCCTATTAGCACTAAAACACATGATCAAATTTTGTATGAAGCAGATCAGTTTCGTGCAATTTTTACCAGTTTCAACAGAACCAGTAATTAATCTTCCAAATGGAAGAAAAAGAGATTGTGCTGATTTCTCACACATCAAGCTACAAATAATGTTTTCTTTTCTAGGAAAAATAATGGAAGAGTTATTACATGTATAGGAAGAACAGAAAAAACTTCCCATGCAAGCATGAAGATACTGCGCTGAAAACTGACTGAAAAGTGGTCTTTCTACAACCTCTATAATTTTACTACTTTTTTCTCATCCGACTCCAAAAATATCACTGACTCCAATCTTATATTTTAGTAACAATGGCAGAAAGAAAAAAAAAAAAGGTGCATCTTACTAAAACTCTGTCTTCCCCTGTAAGGGGACTGATATTGCCTTCTTTGAAACCCTGATCAGCAGAACAGCGTCCAACTGAGCAGAAACTGGGTCAAGAGCAGAGGTTTGCACAGCTGAAAAACTGTACCACTAGGCCAGATCTTGGAGGGCAGTTCCATTTTCTCTCATGAGATTTTAGACTCACAACCTCCTTTTCCCCTTCCTCACCCAAAAGCAGAGGCCCAGAAATGTCAGATGTGCATTCTCCAAGCTAGGTAACGGTGTTGACAAGGCAAAGGAGCCCCCGAGAAGGAGAAGCAGTTCATTTTCATCTCCACAAAATGCTTTCACTGTAATTTAGATAAAGCCATCCTCTGTCCCTTCTCCCAGAGATGGAGAAAAGAAAAAGCTGACCATGTAGGGGAAAAAGACAATACAGAAATGTTGAGCAAGGGATCTGCATTTCAAAGTTAACATCCTGGCTAGTCCCAAAGACACTGTGCCCTCTTACATCTTCAAACTGTTCCTTGTGTTTCTGTACCTCGTATCTTCAAAGCAGCTGTTTTCCTTCCAAAGAAGAAGGTATTAATCAGTAAACAAGACTATTTCTCTTTCCTTCCTAAAATATATCCTAAAATTACTTCCAGTATCCATGCTATTACCCTATGATAAATGCAAATTTATGTGTCAGTCCTTCCTTCATAATGAATTAGTTGCATTACATATAGGAAGCAGAACATTACTAAATAGTAATCCTAGAACATCTGATTTATTACAAATTCATATCCTTCATTAACATGGAATATTTTTTACCCACAGTCTTCTCCTAGGCAACCTACCTGTTTTTCTGATGCAGAAGGTGGGAGAATGGTGTCCCTGTTTTGTGTTAAAATGTACTGTTTTATCATCCAGCTGTGGCATGTATGTGGCACACAATGATCCAGTTTGTCAAAGTGCAGCTGGGGTAGCATATACTTCTTGCATTTTGCCACAAAATATCCAAAGAAGTCATAATGACGATGCAGAGATTGTGGAGTTTGGTTTACATCAAAGGAATTCATGAAAGTTAATGCATATCAAAAATAAAAAGGCATCTGAGTCACTGCACAAAAGCTATTTTTGAACTTATATAATCAAATATACTTACGTATGATATAGAGAGACTGTGCCAGCTATCACATGCAAATCCCTCTACTGTAATTAATCTTTGCAAGCACTTTCAGTCATTTTAGATCTACATTTACTTCTGCCTCACACAGTTGCGGCGTTATCTCAGTTTTTACCATCTGTCACAGACATCAGAAAAAAAATTACTGAAACCAAAGATCATAAAAACAATTTTTAAAGCATTCCGGTTTTCATACCTTACAGTTTCTGTAGGCCTGTACGTATAATTAAGACAAAAAGCACCATGTTACTGAATGAGAATGGAACAGTATCAGCAAAGAAGCTCTGGCTTTCACGAGGCCTTTGCTTAATATACTTACTTAGGTCTTGCATCTTTCACATCATGGTTCACATCTTACGTTTCAAGTCCTTCTCTGTTTTTAAATAAAAGATCCAATGGAAATAGCAGGGGAGGAAGAAATCTTTTGGCAGATCAGCAGTTGCCAGGGTGTCTTTTCATGCTCTGGGAGTCATTAGGAGTCTTACCCAAGAGCTAGGCCATTAATGAGAAGTCTAATGACTTCCATTCCTTTTCTTAAAGCATTCAGCGTGTCACCAGTATTTATGAGGAAGCCTGCTGTAGCTACAGGGACATTGTGTGCTTCACTGTATTTCAAGCTGAGAGATGTTGAAAATGGAACATTAGTTTATCTATTTTGGGGGGTTTTTTGGGTTGGTTTTTATAAAGTCTCCCTTTCCTTCTGTCCTTTGTAAATAAATGTGCCACATTCCTCACAGCCTGAAGCTAAAGAAGTATCTTCAGGCTTGTTGCCAGATCTATTTTCCTCCAAATATCTACCAAATCACCAGAAGCTCTTATTAACTGAGTGAACTCAACCTTCAGACAACAACTGTTCCAATCCCTCCTGGGGATTTTCTATCTGCATATAGTAAATAATTCAAAGTTTGAAGTTTCTGTATTCATTTAGTTTGTTTTATTTTTTCAAAGCTATCAATGGACTGAGTATACAAAATGGTGGTTTCTAAAACTAAACTGTTGCTCTGAGTTTTGCAGTTCTTCGATGTTTTAACTTCTGTTTAAGAGTTTCTCACGCACTGTTCTGTAAATATAGTTATGTTTTTGTAACTTGTTCTGTTGTTTGCATTCTTTTCTCCTGGGCGGAGATGTTTGATGGACCTTCCTTTGACCAGTGTGGTTGAGGGGTGTAAAATTCACCCTCCAATCCAAGGTGATTATTAAGAAGATATATAATAAAGTCCGAGGTCTTCTCGGTCTCTTCCTTTTCTGCTTCTCTCCCTGAACAGGTGTCTGCATGTTCTTGTTGTGTCCAAGTGCAACACTGAGCCATTCTAGCAATTAAGGAAAAAAATACATCTAGGTAGACCTGTTTTCAGTTTTCTTCTCACAACACACTCTCTTCTCAAATTTCCCAAAGGGAAATTTGTTTTCCTTACTTTCCTGAGACCATGGCAACTTATTAAGACCTCAGTTTTGCAAACACGTGCTGCCTTACTGAAAATTTTAGAATCACAGAATGGGTCAGGTTGGAAGGGACCACAGTGCGTCATCTGCTCCAACCTCCCTGCTCAAGCAGGGCCATCCCAGAGCACATTGCACAGGATTGCGCCCAGATGGTTTGTGAATATCTCCAGTGAGGGAGACTCCACAACCTCTCTGGACAATCTGTTCCAGTGCTTGGTCACCTGCACAGTACAGAAGTTCTTCCTCATATCCAGGTGTGTTGGAGTCCAGAGTGTAGGGAATATTTCTCTTCCTGTTTTGGGGGGTTCTACCCCCATGGACAACACTGTCTTTGACCTTTGTCCATGGAGAAAATCGCTTACCCTCTGGGAGGAATTAGAATCTACACCAGTGTGAACTAGCTGATAGAATATTATGTAAGATTGTCACAGGGTGAAAAATTTAGAGGTGTTGGGTTTGTTAATATAGTAAATAGAGAAAAAGCAAAAATGTCAAAATGGAGGATTGTTGTTATTCTCCAGACCGTCTCTTCTTCTACTTCTCCATGTTCCGCGGCAGAGGTGGATCGAGATGATTGGGTGAAAAATCCCACTGTTTCTCTTTACATGATAAAGTGATTTATTGAACATTGGTAGAAAAGTAAAAATAGCTTTCATTTTAGGTTTTCATTGGATAATTTACCTTTAAAAGACTGTGTAATCTTGATAATTTGGCTTTTCCCTCACATTCTCTGCTCTGTGCTGTTCAGGGTCAAGCTAGTGACTCTGTTCCTCCGATAACACCTAATAAATATCTATCTGAAAGCAAGAAGCGTGGAAAGTCCCGTTCGTCTCCTAGGTTCCAGGCAAGGACTCTGGCATGGAAAAGTGTCAGAGTGGAACTTTCTGTGCATCGGTTTCTTCCCATCACCTCTTGCCCTATTGCTTGGCACCACCAAGAAGACCCTGGTTCCATGCATGCAAACATAATCTTATATATCGGTAAGACTTTTACCTTGATTCTTTAGTATCTGTTTGTCCTCTGGCATCTTATGTTATATACCAAGTATTTTATTTAATACAAGTGAACCTGTCAGGATATAAATTTAAACCCTCTCTTGGTATTTGCCAAGTTACCCATCTACCTAAAGGATTAAATATATGGAAAAGAGAATCCTGGAAGTGCAGTGACAGTCAATAAGATCAAAACTCTTTGAAGTGTAGAAATACCATTGGAATACTAATTCAGCTCTTAAAAAGCTTAAATTGTTCCCCTGACACATTTATTTTGCTATCATTTCTCATGGATGCAGAAAGGAGATTCCCTCTTCTCCAAACTTCCAAACAGCTTTGAGTGCACTATTGATACCCTTGTTCTCCAATCCCTCACCAGTTGCCTTAAAGATTAAATAAGTTTTGTTTCTCAGCAAGTTCCATGATCTCTTATTGCAGTGGTTATGCAAACATGATAAATACACAAATTCTCTTCCCATTTTTGAAACTGCAGAAACTTTTTGCCTTGTGTGCAGAGAAAGCTCCTTTCAAATATGTTTTTTTTTTTTCCTAAGGGATGGAAAAAGTGTTCTTCTCCCCTGTCATGCCATCTCCATTTCATTGGTGTTTTCCTCTTGCACTCTCTTTAGGCCTCACAGTCTAAGTGAATTGTACATCAGTGTCCAGAGACAGGTTTCTGACTTTATAAATAATTTTGGCTATGTATTACCTGATGATTATTGGGAGATTAAACATTCACATCACTTATTTTCACCTTCTTGCCGCTGTAGACCCCCATTCAGATGACCTAGTGGGAGCACACAGTGACATTTTGAGAAAGAATCAAGAAAAAATGGCAGAATTTTTACTGGACACTCTAGAATTTCATTGGAGGTGCAAAAGTATTTCAATGCAGAAGTTTTTGCTTCTAGTAAAAGCTACCTGAAAAACTACTGAAAGCCTGTTATAATCTCAATTTTTTCAGTGTATCTTTATGGCATTTCATTGTGATTAAGTATCATGGGGTGGTAAATGAGTCATAGAACAGCACAGAATGATGTGTTAACATCCCCAGTTCTGTATTTTTTTTCTCTTGCTATGACTGGAATTGTCCTGCTATTCTGTATCCACTGGTACATTTGTGACATATTCCTTCAGTTATAATGCAGCTATGTGTTCTTTGGATGATAACAAAAGATGGAGTTGAATTTTATACCTTTATTACGTCAATGATCTACAACTTTTTCAAGCAGTTTTAAAACTATCTTTTCTTAAATGACTCATAAAATTCCCCATGCAATGTGTACTCCCCATAGCCAGGCTAACAAGACTTAGCTATTGCTCAGGAGTCTTCTAGAGCAATATTTGTCATAGCTCCTGCTTGGTGTGCTCAGGCAGCAACAGCAGACAAAAGCAGATTGTATCGTTAATCTCAGATCTGATAGAAATAACACAAGGTTAGAAGAACCGATTAAAATAAAAAGAAATATTATCAGAGCCAAAGATAAGTGTTGACCTAAACTTCTCTGAAAGCTAATGCACTAGCAGCAATAATTCAACCCACTAATGTCCACTGGCTGAACATGCTATCATCAATCAGGAAACTCTCCCAGGACTTCAAAACCAAATGGAAGGAGTTTTTGTGCGGAGCTGTTGTGCTAAGCGAGGAACAATCTCAAATGCCTGTGAGGTGAGGAGTGATACATAACAAATAGAGGCAGATTTATAAAGGATTTAGGGCTAATCTCTGCTGGACTCGGCCCCTCTGAGACATTACATCTTGGGGAAATAATGGATGCTATTAAAAATGGCTATTTATTGCACTGAGCTATTTTTGACTTACAGGATTCACAGTATTCCCTTGAGAAATCTCTTAAATACCAGGGAAAAATACATCAGTAGTCAATGGGAATTATAATGCCTAATGTAGGAGGTATTTTGTAAAGTTCAGTTTAAAGCACAGGTCAGAGAAACCAGACAAAGGAAAACTATAATTGCATACCATCAATGCATCTAAATGACTCTCTAATTATGACACAGACTGTTATGAATCCAAGTGTTACTGCGTGAAAGAGGCTTATCACTCACAAAAAGCTTTTTAATCCCCTATGTCCCAAGGAAGGGACATCGCAATGCAAAAGGCTGTTTTTCTAGTCAAAAGCGCTGTGAATCTGTGCCTTGTAGCTGCAAGCTGTGAAAAATTACAGTAATCAGAAAAAACCCCAACAACCTTCATTATACATAATATTTCTTTTTAAGCCGTGTGGGCCATAAAGTGGAATTTTTCTCTGGTGTGATATTTGTCACAGGAACCTCTTTTGTTTTGTATGATTATTTTTAATACTTAACCTTAAGGAATGTCTGTTTGTTATCAATATGGATACGTATATATTTACACAACTCTAACCAATAGACCAGAAAGTGGTTTTCCCAAACCATCAATATGAGGCCTGTAAGGTAAGCCCAAGGGAGTGAGCACTGAGCAGGTGGGGGGAGCAGGCTGCCTTGTCCTACTCCGACCTCCAGAGCTTTCTAAAGGAAGACTTTTACTTTCTTTTATTGGCATAAGAAAGTACACCTATTTCAGCAAGTACATATACTCACAAAACAGTACAAATACAAATAAGTACTTGAGTGGAGGCATGCATGTAAAAGAAACAGCAGTCATAACTATTGCCCATAGGTGCGTCCTCACAAATCAAGCTCACTAGGAAAAAACAGTCAAAAGCTCCCTGAAGTTCTCCATTAGCCAACAGACACTCAGTCCCCTTATGAGGTTATTTTTTTCTAACTTGTAGAAAGGCAGCGAGTAAGCAGGAATGTCCTGCCTCAGAGCTAGTTCATCAGTAAGCAGCAAATGTGTTGGAAAGCCATTCCAGTCCATTGGTAGGCAGCAAATGTTTTTAAAAGCCACTGCTGCCCAAAATGATCTTTTAGCAAATAGAGCCATCAAGAACCCCATTGTATTAGAGAAAAGCAGTGGAAAGGCATTAGAGATGAGATTACATTTCTGCTGGAGCTGAGAAGTAGGTGAGTGAGCAAAGTGGTCCAGGTGACAGTTTACCACCTTTTCATAATACCTACACCTGTCAAATCTGAGACCATCACAGCACAAGACTCAGGCACATTTCCCATTGGCCTGCCTCAGCATTTTCCACATTCATCTCTCTTACCCTTGGGCTTTGTGGTGAAATACTGCAGATGTTCTGATATGTGAATCCTCACAGGTAGATAAAACCCTTCGAGCTGCTAAGTGATCTCCTTGTTAACATACAAACATTGACCCCAACTGGCTACTTTCTCCCACGGTTTTGCCAACTGAGCCTTGTGTACAGCCTTTGTATCAGGGAAAGCATTTGTGGGGTCCATCCAGCTGGTCGGTTCTTGCACAGGAGCTGTTTTTGACACTGTGACACTCATAAAATGGTATTCTCTGTTTTCAAATTTAACACTTTTTACATCAAACAGAATACATTGCAAGGGAGAAGTACCTGCATCTTAGAATGTGAGTAGTATCTCCATTTAATTTATTGAAACGATAATTTTCAATAAAAAATATTACACTGAATAATACATTTCCATTCTGAGTTCATAGAAAGGGTTTAGGAAGGACTTCTTATAACACGCTTAGTGCATTTTCTATAATCTGACACTATGATCATTACAGTGATTTAGAGAAATGAAACAAAGACTAATCTTTGTATAATTAAGCTAATCAGGGCATGTTTCACTGGGAGAGAAGATTGTTCGTGAAGCATCTTGCCTGGTTTGTGAGAAAAGGAAATTCTTAATATTCCCCTCATCCCCACTTCTTCAGTGTTCTTTCCTCTAATTTGATTTCACAGTATTTACATAACAGATATAATGGGATTTTTTCCTAACCACCCTATAAAAGTGCATTCCATCCTCTCCCACCACAAAATATACTTTTCAACCATTTAAAGAGATTTGAACAATTATCAGGTAATGTAAAAATTTGCTTGTCTTAATTCTTAAAGTTACTTGCAGAACTGCATATACAGCTACAGCTACTGTGCTCATAACTCCTCAATTTTCCCAGTGCCCCTCAAATAGAAGTTCATTGCTTGCAAAAAGTAAAAAATCTTACTGGTCACAAACCCCAAAATATTACACATGTTCTGAGGTGTATGTAAAATCCCACATCACCTTCACTTTCCTGTGATGTATAATGTTGAAACTAAAGTCACCTGATTGTTCTCTCTTTTCCTGTGACGAAGGGCAGCTACATTAAAGTCTCTCAAAGGAAATAACATGAGGGTAATAAACTCCACCTCCAGCACAAGTTAAACCTTGGCTTGTATTGAGGATGACTGGCAGGTTCAGGGCTTTGCAGCCCTGGGCAGCACTGGTCTCCCACAGCAGGGCTTGGCATCGCTCTCCTCTGATCTGGGGCACTGGCTTACAAACACTGTGTGCGGTGTTTGAAGGGCAGGACATGGGAAAAAGCCACAAATCACCAGTGCTCTCGGCTGTGTGGGGTCTTTTACAATAAAATAAAGTAAGAAAGTACATTTAATACTCAGCTTCAGTTTGTCTGTGCCTTCTCCTAGCCCTGGCTAAAAGTGCAGCACAGGTTTTCCGTGCATAAACACCTCTCTGATTGCCTTGACTAGGATTACCATCCACCCACAAGTTCTTCCTAAAGAGAAAAATACAAAGATAATCAAATGGAGAGGAATACCTTTAGTGGCAAAAGGAAAAAAATAAAGGAATGCTAATAAGTCCAAACTGAGGAGATGCAGAAAATCTATATCCACAGAAGCAAGTCCAAACTGAGGAGATGCAGAAAATCTATATCCACAGAAGCTCCCCCTCATGACTGAATTCTAGCAGAGTTCACCTGTCATAAGAAAGTTACAAATAATTACATAAGTTATCTTTAAAAATGAAAATGTCAACTCACAGGACATAACATGGGCTCATGTGTTATTGAATCAGGCAATTATTTCACCAGAAATCCAGAACACACTGCTCTTCTGTCAGCGTCTCATAGTAATTACTCCTTCTGATAATTGTTCCTTACAGATTGATCCTAGGTAACTTAATATCACTGATGTCATCTTTTCCATTATTTTAGAACTCCTAGAGTTTCTTATCTAAGAATAAATCAGTAAGAGTTGAAAAATGTTTGTATAAATAGATGTGATTGTAATGCAGCAAATCACTGTTTCTACCATGCTACCTGCTCATTAAGAAAATTGAGTATAATATGCACTAGTATATATATATCCTTAGGTAATGGTATGCAGAGAAATAAAATAAATTAAAATTATTACCTCCTTTCTATTAAAGCTTCTTCATATTGATGACACTTTAGATTTATGATGTCGGACACTTTCCAAAAGTCAAAAGACTTGTTTAATATATACTAAAATTTACTATTAGTTATTGTTTATTTAAATTAGCATTTATTTACTCATTTTCTTAAGCTTCAGGATACCCTCACTCTAAAGATAGTCTCTGAATATATTAATATTCCTCTTTTAAAAGGGAAGATTCTTTTATAAGACTTGACGCACATGGTTTGAGATTTGAAGAAAATACATTGGTATTGTGAGTTCTAAGGATATATTCCTGGCAGTCAGCTTAACACTAAAGTAAGACAGGAGAGCTGTCCAATTAATGATGCAAATACTATTAGAGAGAAGATCAATATCAAGCCCAGGGTGCTACTGAAATTGCATTCTTATTTTCCTCTTACAGTTTTATGTTTTGCTCTATGATTTCAAGACAGATCATTGCTCAGTATATATGTATTGCTGAGCATTTACAGAAAAAGAAAATTGTCAGATGTTTCCAGCATTATGGAAATTTCTCTCCTACAGGTTTCATCCAGCTGTGTTTTCTCTTGGACTAGTCATGACAATAAAGATCACAGGAATAAATAAGCACCATTATTCATTGCAGATACTGATTTTTTTTGAGAATTTGTACTTTTAGATAGTGATTCATGGCCTTTATTATGTGTATTTTTCTGCAGCAATAGTGTCTGCGGCCGTGACCTGAACAACACAATCAATTCCTGATTAACTTCAGATACATAGATGAGTAGAAAATCTCTTATGAAAATATTTAATGTGTTGAAATGTAAAATTTTCTCGGTAATAAAATCATCTTTTGAATACTTTGTGCACAGAGAAGAACTAAAAGTATAGCATGAGAGAAGATTTCAAGGCAACTGAACCCAAAGATTTGACAGTGCTCTTTGTGTCTTTGACAAGGCTCAGAACAGCAGAACACATTGGTAGTGCTGGAAGCTCACATTTTTCCCCCCTTGCCCTTTAATCTTTTCAAAATTGTTCATGTCTATAATGCAGTAAAAGGAAAAGAAAAAAAAAGGCAACCTTTTTCTTCTTGTAAGCCACAGGTTGATTGCTGTCTCTTTTTGAGAAGTAGTATTTGCAGAAATGAGGTCACTGTCTGAAATCACTCCCCCATCTGCTCTGTTTAGCCTGTGAGTCATACGGAGTAAGAAAAAAGATTATCTGAGCCAGAGTTAACGTGGAACTGAAAACAATAGGATAGCACAGCAACAAAAGAAATTATTACCCCACAGTTTGTTCTGTTCCTCTCTATTTGCTTGCTAGCTTGGATGCACTAATTAAGAAAATCAATTGAAAACAAGGCAGTGAGAAAAAACGGAGTGCCTAATTGTGATGAAAACAAGAAAAGAAGTGATCACGAGAGAACCATGGCAGTCAGGATGTAAAGCGAGTATTTTCAACAAGAAATGCTACGAATTTCATCAAGGATGAGATAATACCATTATGTCCTGTAAGTGCAACAGACTGGTGTGCCTTCTGGTCCCTAGAAATAAATCCCAAGAAAGTCACAGGCTCTATGTACAGGGTGAGCAGGGGCACAGACACAAAAGCAAAACAGTAACATAACAGGTCAGAGGAGGTATCAGCACACTAGTGACACCTTGCACTCAAATCTTTTTCTGCTGCAAAGTTTGAGAAAAATGAAGGTTATTTCTGCACTTTTCTTCCCTATTAACATTCGATACAGATTTGACAAATTTCTCAGAGAAAGGGTGTCTTCCAAAATAGATAGTAATAAGATTCATTGAAATCAACATTGATTTTCCTTTCAAATTTCTGGGTTCATCTACAGAAGTAGGTCAAAATATTCCACAACTAGTTCATGACCTAAAAATGCCACTTCAGATGTTTTGAAACTATCTGTGAAACTGGGTTTTAAGAATACATAATAACGTATGAATGAAATGAAAACTGAATAATAAAGTAGAAGTAGATCAAGGCTTAGATTCATCTTTTGACCAAAGATCTACAGATTTTGTTTCTTTTCTTGAAAAATAAAGAATTTAATGTTGCACATTTGTTGTACGACATAGACAGAGTTAACATGAAAATAGTCCAACCTGAGATGTGCTTTTCTGCATGATTCTGTGGGTGGGTTGCATAGTGTTTATGTCTGTCTTAGGGAAGAGAGGAGAAACAGCTGCTCACATGCTTTCTGCAGCAAAGAACTGGGAGCTGGCATTACCTTCACATCTACATGAGCAGGTCCACCTGCACCCCTGGGGCTGAAATCAGGACAAGCTCAGCACAAGAGCTCTTCCACAAGAGGAAGCTGCTGCCCTGCTGCTGCTGCTACCTGTGCTCAGAGCCCCAGCCCAAACCTCAGCCCCCAACTCTGACACTCAAATCTCGCTTGAGAAGGGATGGGTCAAAATCTGGCACTTCCCCATTTGAAGGAGTGCCTGAATCCTGACCCCCTGCCTCCATAAAACTGAAGTTTCAATGTGTGTTTTTCTGCCCACATATACAATATCTTCATCTTGGCAGCTGAACCCGAAGGCAAGTGTTTGCATAGGTTTCATCAACTGCCTTTTGCTTTCGGTCTCAAATTTACTGAAATATTTGTTTGGTGCACTTTTTCAGGGATGCTATTGAAAGTGGGGAAGCCACTAATGGCACAGGAGAAGATATGGCCATAAACCCCACAAAATTTCAGAGTGCATCAAGGTGCCGCTTAAGCAGGAGGACTGTTTATTCAATTCTTTGAAAGGGAAAGAGAGGGAGAAACTAATCCAATGATTGAACAAGGTGAAATATGCAAGCTCCATCAAAAAATGAACATTTTGATGAAAAATAGAATTAATTTTAATTGTAAACTATTCAATATACTGAATAGAACGAAGGTTGGGTTTTGTGAAATATTTGATTAATATTTTGTAGGAAGGACAGAGAATGAATAATTCTGTACATTTAACAAATTATTATTTATTGAAGCATTTACTAAATGTTTAAAAACAGTTGGCAAAGCCCATTATTAGAAAACAAATCTATAAGCTCACTACGAGTAAAATAAGAGTAAAAACCAAGCCCTTACTGATGCTTAAAAACATAAAAATAAAAGTGCCCATTCAGATAAACTTTCGACATTTGTTGTTTGATGTTTTTTTAATTCAAACAAGCGTTTCAAAACCAGCTCTCACCTAGGGCTGCATACTCCAGTCCCTTGCTCTTCTGACAAGAAATTAAGCATGCAACAACCAATATGTCAACCAACAGCTGAACTCATGGATTCTAAGTCCTAATGATGCAAATTCAGCTTAACTTTCTAGGATGTGTTGCATTTTGTGCTTGTATGAATCTTGTTCTTATCTAAATAAAAATTTCTCCCAAGTGCTAAAAGGAAGTTAAAAGGATTTTTATTACTCCCTTAAATGCCAAACCAGCAAATTCTTCTCTTTTTGCTCAACTTTGCTAGCTGGAAATATTTCATTATTACCAGTTGAATAGCTAAAATACAGACAATTTTTCAGCAGAAAGAGCCAATGCACTTGAAGTAAAATTCATTCGGTGCCTACACTGATCTGCTGAATATTAAAATCTGTAAAATCTTCCAGTTTGCCTTAACTGCAATGGTGATGTCCCTGCAGGTAAAACGAGGTCAGTTCACTTCGTTCTTTTTCACTTCACCTCAGGCCTGTTCTCACAAGGCATATCAAAACACCCTTAACTAATAAGCCTGATTGAACAACCACATTCTCCTGACACTTCAAAAGCAGAACCACAACCGCTGACGCAGCCAGCTGGAGCGTCAGCCCCGAAGGATTTACACCTATGGTTACAAAATGCTGGAGAAAACACGGAACTAGAAACTTCCTCCAGCCAAGATAGTCTTTACACGTTTCTGATTAACATCCTGTATCTCTGTTTGTAATCCCAAATGCTCGTAACACTCACCCCTCTGCAAAATTCTGCTGGCTCATCCCCACCCCCATAAATGCTCCAACCCTTACTGCATTAGTGACCCCGAGTTTGAGAACTGCTGCCTAGGTATTTCCCTCCCCTATGCTATATTTGTATCCAGTCAATGAATCCGAAATCCCGCGCTAATTACCATCTAAGCTGTTATAAAGAATCTACACGTGTTACTGCATGAAAGAGGATTACTGTACTTTAAACTTAGCAAGGCTTGGTAATCCCGTGTACCGCAGGACTGGACACCACGAGCAGTGAGGGTTTAGGGACAGCACTTTGAGCAGCCTTCCCTTAGCAGAGTGCTTCAGCTGTCACCACTCCTCTGCTTCCCCTGCAATGCCCGAGAGGCCTGCTCATGATTGCTCTGCCACTTGGTGAGGAGCACATGAAAAAAATCGTGCAAATATATGCTGAGTATATCGTTATTTTTTTGTGTGCTTTAACAATTCTTTTAACAATTCTGTAGTGTCCTTTCAAGGTGATGATGGCAGATTTCCTTGATCGTGTTAATGGCTCTTCAAAATTCGTCTGAAATACATTTCAGAGGTAATGGTTTCTGTTTACAACAACCGTGGGGGGAAAAAAGTAAGCAGAGCTCCTACCCTAAGAAGTCAGATAGTCATCCTAAGCCTATGCTTATCTCCCAATCTGAGTATTTTAGACATCTGAAATTCCTGTTGATGAACAAGTTAGTAGTTGAGGACAGCATGAGAAATACAGCAAGCACTCCATTGCATTAAAATGTATTTTCAAATTTGATCAAATAATTTTACAACAAGCAAATAAGAAAGCTCAGATTTTATTTACGGACGTGGGGGAAAAAAGATCACTTATGTTAATAATTTGCACACTATCAAAATTTTACACAGCTCCATTAAGCAGAACTGAAAATCATTTGCTCCTAAAGACTTACATAATATCTTCCAAAGCTCATGCCTTTTCCAGAGAAGAGAGGGGACTATCCAGTAGAGAAGACAGTATCTCAAGAGACTCCAGGAAGCCGACTTTTGAGAAAGGCAGTGCTTACAAATCAAGAAAATATCCATTACACAACTAATAAGCATTGGAAGACAGGCTGGGAGACTAAAAGTCTACCAAAAAAAGTCTATTTTTAAGGAATTTTTCCAGGGGTTCAGTTTAAAAAGACACAGAGGGGAAGGCTTACAAAAAAAAAAATCAGTGAAGACAAATTGCTGAGTTACAGATTTTAGAAGACTGACTCCCCAGAACTCCTGGATTTTTCAAGCTTTCAATGACAAAGAAGGTTGCAAAATGGCTGATTTAGACACCAACACGAAATCACATTGTCAAGAAAATATTTTCATTATCAATAGCACAAATAATCATGTCTGCCACAGGGCATGGTCCATTACTCATAATTTAGTTTAATCAGCTACAGTAGTTTTGTGAATATTTTGCTGAAAATAGACCCTTTCCAGATTAGGAGTTTCTTGTCAATTTAGAAAAAAAATAAATCTCCTAAGAAAAATTTGCTATATCCATTATCATCCATGACACAATTATCCCAAGATGTGGAAACATACCATGTCACCAAAGAAGGATTTGCTTGCGCAGTTAAAAAAATCAATATAAAGTACAAGTATAAAAAAGCCTCAAAATCCTAAAAAACATTTTTACAATGCATCTTAATTAAAAAAAAAAAAAAAAATTTGAAACCCTAAGCTAAGCATTTTACATGTGTCTGCTCCTAGATTGAGAACTCTTCTGCAGATGTCGCTCATCTACAAAGGTCCAAATTCTGCACAGTATTTCTTCATTGCACCCAACTAGACTCCTTGTTCTGGTACCTTCTGGCCTTGAAATACGTGGTTAAACACCTCCCCAACAATTTTTTAACCCAAAGTTAAGATTATTTCCCTTGTGTCCTCATTCAGTTATTCTCCAGCCACTGAAACCTAGGAAATAGTGTCACAAAAATATGTCTTCCATAAAATTTTTTATTCTCATGTCTCAACCCATGAAGTCAGTAGATCAGTAAACTTCACAAACTTGAAACCGCAATAAACTGCAGAAATGTGTAGGCATCATTGAAGTGAAACACCACTGACCTCCCAAAAAGTACCCCATTGGGTCACAGCAGACCAGTAACAGAGGACCAGACGGGTTTGTTTGATTTTTTTTTTCACAGAGGTCACTTAATCTAAAATTTTTTTGGTGCATACTTCAAAGTTTTTCTATTAGAAAAGAGAGTATAAACTTTCCACAGCTTCTATTATTTCCCTGCCCTTTTGTGAAACTTCAGATTTCTTTATAATGAGTTAACTGAGTTATATAAGGTGTAATGATACCTGTCTATAAAGGGCCAAACTGTATGCTTTTGCTTCTTGATTGAATCCAGCTAAACTCTTTGTCCCATCAACTCAAGGCTCAAAGTTTCACAGATAAGCTCCTCATTTCCCCAGGAAGTGAGTAACTCAAAATAAATATTGCCCATTGGCACTTTCCTTTATAGTGGTTATAGAAATCCAGTTAGAGAAATCCACTTCAAATAAGAAAACGTTATAAATTTTTATATAATACTTTCAACACTCCTATTGACAGGTTTTGTGCATGACAGTATCTTCAATTTTCTTGTGGTGGTGTCTTGTTATTTTTTTCTGACTGGTTAGAATCAAACAATCAGGAGGTGCCTGAGTGTTCCCGAATACACTTCCCCTACATCAATATACTTAGCTTTCTCAGCCTCTCACTTTGGCAGTGCTCTTCTGACATCCCTGTGATCTCATGTCAGCTAACATCAATAATTTCATCATGAAAACAGCAAGCCTTGCTGTCCTTGTATATAAATCAAGTCATGCTAGTGTTTCCAGCCCTCCTAATATAAATGCTATATTATGAGACTGAGGACTCCACATCTGAAAGAGGTCATAATTTGCCTCCTCAAAGAGTAATTACAAAATAAAAGGAAATCCTGTGGGTTTCTCTTGCTTCATGCTCCTGCAGAGCAAATGCATTATCATCTTTTTCTCCAAAGACAAAATCTGAAGTCTTGTAAAGATCAAGGTTTTGAAACCTTATTCTACCTGAAATCTCTCTCACCATTCCTGACAGAAAACCCATGGGGAAAAATTTACTTTGAGTTGACCTTTTAAAAACTATTTAACATGGTATTTTTGTGATTAGCATTATTAAATTACCTGTGTGCAACAAGATATCTCTTCACACACGATTAAAAGACAACTCAGAAAAAATGAGTGGTTGAAAACATCAGGAAAGATGACAAGAGAACCAGCCCAGAAGCATGCACAGGACCTGATGCACTGCTGGCTTTCTGCATAGCTGGGTCTAACCTCTGCAGCAACCGTGGTCCTTTTCAAGCTGGGTCCACGAGAGGAAGGAGACATGAAAAAGGAACAGATGATGATAGAGTATTAACTGAAATTCCAAAGTAAATATGACTTTAAAATATTCTTTTTTTCTATATTATGTAATCTTTTTAATATGTACCAGTAGATTTGCAGCATTACAGTCTAAGGTTTGCAGGGAAAGGAAGGTAAAGGTAGCCGTAAAAAAATAAGGCAAGCTTGCAGCCACTGTTCTTTAAGAAACTGATAAAGTTACTCTGAGACAAAAGCTCTCATATTTCCTCTGCTCCAGCTCTATCAGTAAGTCTAAGGAAAAAATATTGCCTCTCCTTACAAATCCTTCTTCCTTTTTCAACGTTCTGATTGATCAAAACCTTTGGGGTAAGTCTATGCCCAAGTGGCAGAAAGACATAGCAATTATATTCCTGTACCATAGAAGTGGAGTTGGTAGGAGTCAACATATACTAAATATATGAAAGGCTGGAGGAAAAATAGGTGCATGTTACAGAGAGACTCCAGTCTTTCTGAATATACCTTTTTAGCTGCAGTAGTGCTTTCCCAAAATATTTTTCTTTTTCCCCTCTATGACAGCATGCTGGAAACTGCTTTGCAGAGATCTTCCCTCCCTTCCCCCACATTACATTATTCTTTACATCTTCTCTCTTACACTGAGCAAATGATGCAGAAAGAGTAGCCCGTGTTTTCCACACAAAACAATTTGTTGACTGTTAGAGGGCATATGGGCAGGACAAGTGCTGCCTTCAGCAGGGTATCTGTGCCCTCTGTCATTATTTTCTGCTCTTGCTGCCCGTTCCTAGCTCAAAGCAAGCCCTCCTTCCGTCCACTACTCAGAGCAGTCGTTTAAAGGACAAGAGTTTTTTGTAACTGTGCTGCAATTTACAATGCCAACACAGAGAGCCTCATTCCTTCTCTAGTTTTTGTCTAGGAACGAACACAAAAGATGGGGTGGGGGAAGGGAAGGAGAGATGGAAGAGTGCCCCAGTGTTTCTTCTGGTGTGTACTATATTCCTTGCGATGTTCACAGACTTAACATATATTAACTGGGTTACCTACAGAATATTAAACCATTACAAAAATATTAAAATACCTGAAGGTAAGTTATTTTCATTTCTGTAACTACAGAATAAGAAATACAATTATTTTTATTTGAAGTAATTATCCATGTCTGACAATTACTTTTTAACTGGTATTTAAATCTAGTTGCTATTTTGGGAAGGGACTTACTTTTAAGCACCTGATAGGTAGCAAACATATATTGTTGAGATTCATCTACCATAATCCAGCGCTACCATTTTATATAAAAAATTAAATGTGATTTTCCAAGATACACTCTCTTTCACATGAGTTAAGTTTCACGAGTCCTTTTGTGAGCCTTTTTATTCATAGCCACAGTTTTATAACACAACAAAATCATGTGCACTAGTAGATGAAAGCAAAGAAGAAGCATTTAAATTCCTGGAGATTTAAAAAATCATGTTTCCATGCCAAGCAACACAAACTAACGTCCTCCTACCATCAGTCATCTAATCAGTGAACTTACTGCGAATATCCAATTTAATTTACTACTGTAAATTAAAGAGTAGATAAAGTTTTAGTGTACTAAAACTGAGGAAAGCTATGTTGGATTTGGAAGAGCTCAGTGAAGGACCTACAAACACAACTGCATGGGGCTCTGACCCCCAGTGAAGGTAACAAACACAATGTTCCAGCTAAGTTATCCTTTTACAGCTATTAGTATTTCTTAGATTATCATTTTGCAATTACTATGTCTGCCAGCTTGAACATGTAACTGAGTATGACAGTGAAAAAAAGATATCACAAACCTGTTCTATGATCTTTAGTTTCTCTCTAAGAAGAAAACATGCCTAGCCTGCCCTATTAAAATTTTCTCATTTCTCTGGTTGTCCTTTATTCCATCCTCAGCTAAACATAGGACTGTGGATAATGTAGTCTCAAAGTATCTCCAGGAAAGAACTCAGTTTTTTCCTTCAGTTATGAATGTTTAGGTAGGTAAATTGCATTCAGTCAAAGTTTTGCTTTGAGGGTAAGCATTTGACTCAGTTGATACAGAGAGATGATCAACACTCACAACTCAGTCACTGAAATGAAAAGATTTCTTTCCATAAATGACACGCGTGTGGTACGCAGTAGAATTAAAACATCAAACCTTCACTGAGACAAGGAGTGCAAACACAGTGGGATAAAACACTCCTTGCTCCACATAACTTCTATCTCCTAAAATCAACTGGAATTTCTTCATGTAAAATGTTACAAATTTTGCAATACTTCATTTGTTCTAGTACAGAAACAATCATCCTGCATCTCGGGAAAAGAAGGGATATGGGGCACTTCCACTCTGCCTCCCTCTCCAAGAGGCAGAACAAGTTTGCTGCACAGGTAAAGAATGAGATGACGAGAGCTACTGCCTTCTAGGGAGGATTCCCATGGCTGTTCAGGCAGCAGCAGTGAGAGGGGAAGGGAGGGCCTTGCCCTTCCTGCTCCTGATGACAACACCCAACTGGTAAATGTAGAGATTTTGAAATAGAATTCTGCTCCGTGTTCAAGGAAGAAAGCAATTATCCTTTGATAATTTAAATACTTTGAAACCCTATGAAATGTTCAAGCGAAGTATTTTTCCGTTTTGCATGTTTTCATATAAAGTTGAAATAAAATTTGCTGTGTTATTGAAATGAAATCCTGAAATGGGGCTGGAAAGCTCTGCAGTGAAAGAATGATGCTCTCACACTGGGCCTGCTTCAAAATGGAATTTTCTCAGTTCCAGTCTGTGTCATTGGAAAATGTCACTGAAAAACGTCCAGCTGACTTTGGGTGAGTGTCTGACTTACGAGAGGTGTATCTCCATCTCTGGGATGAAGGGAAGTGGAAGTTAGGTATTGGCTCTTAGTCTTGTCCTAGAGGAGTGCAACAGTGTGCTCTCTGATACTTGAAACTGATGGAAAATCTGTCTTACCTCCCTGCTACACAAGTACCTCAGGTACTTTTAGGTATAAAAATATCAGAACTATTTGTGTTGTGAAGGGTGCAGAATAGCTTGAGAGCAACACTAAGCTTTGTAAGAACCAACATGATGCATTTGCAGCCTTATTTGTTAAATGCCAAATGATATTCCATTTTTCAGTGCTTAAGCCCACCATCTCTGCTGCAGAATTCACTGGTTTCTCCAGCCTACCTCAACATTGAGATTTTTTTGTTCTTGCACACAGCCGGCAGTCTGGCAAGCTAATCGTCCTCTGCTGATTCTACCAGATGCCTGTGAAATAGAAAGCTGCCCACCACCAAACAGACTGGCAGTTTTATGACTGTGACAATTGCTTGTGGCAAAATTATAATTAGTACACCAGTGTTGCTATGCATTCTAAATTGGATCACACTGATTCCTGCTCCAGTTTTTTCAGACACTCTGAATATGATTTTTAAACAATTGTGAAAACAGCTGCATGCTGGTTGCCATTAAAACCAACATCCACCAGATCTTAGCATCAAGCACGGAGATGTTTCTCTCACTACTCCAAGAGATGCTGTCAGTGGAATAACTACATTGTGTTGGTCCAGGGAAGGCTGTCGTTGTTGTTCCCAGAGCATAAAACATCCTCGAATGATTAGAGATAACAGCTCGTGTAATGTCTCCAAGTGGTTGCTGACATGCAGATTACACAGATTTTTTGCTAAACGGAACACTCTATACAAGGCTGTTGCTGTGATTAAATATTTTTCATGTGTTTCCATCCCAAACATTTTTAAACACCTCTAAGCAAGGGAGAGTGGGTGGAGAAATATGACATGCAGAGAAAAGTACTTAGAAATTTAAGATTTTATAAAAAATATTCTTGAACAGGTCAGAAATGCTGTGCTTCTCTCTGATTGCTTCCCAAAAATGGTTCTCATGTCACTGCCTGATCTCTGGAGCGTGGAAGACGTAATCCCACCAAACTACTTTTTTTTTAATACAGATTGGTGTTGCTTAGGGAGGGGACACACAGGGTGACAGGTCTCTTTAACCAGTGCAGCAGGTTATTTGCAACTTTGTGCAGCTGTCTTGAGGTCTCATGGAGGTGCTTGGTGGTGGGGGAGGAGACGTCTTTCCAGGGAAGGTGGGGTCTCCTGAAGCAAACAGGAACCATCACAGGTGGTGGTTTCTTACCACCCATCGTAAAGCCTGGCTGAGATCAGCTGCAATGCACTTGCAGACTAGTGAAACCAGCCTATTGTAAAATAGAGAGCACAGCAGGCATGCCAAATACCATTTTAAGGCACTTGAGATAAGAGTTAAGATGAGATGCTCTATTTGTGCCAGACAGCTGTGTTTCAGTCTAGTGGAACCTTCCCTAGGGATGCTTCCCACTGCAGGGGTGATGGCAGGTGCCAGGACTCTGGGCCATCCCTGGGCCCCCCAAACCCAACACTTCTTTGGACAGACCCACAGGGAAGCCCCAGGGGGCTGCCCAGTAAAACTTCACAGCCCACTGCACACTGCAGGTGGAAAGTGGGCAGCCCTTGCAACAAGCAGGAAAGTTTTGCCATGCATTTGTTAACTGGCTGGTTGTGAGTTTTATAAATCATAGAATGGTTTGGGTTGGAAGGGACCTTAAAGATCATCCAGTTCCAACCCTCCTGCCACAGGCAAGGACAGCTTTTCACTGGACCGGATTGCTCGGACCTCCATCCAACCTGGCCTTGAACATTTCCAGGGATGGGGCACCCACGGCCTCTCTGTGCAACCTGTTCCAGTACCTCACTACCCTCAGAGCAACGAATTTTTTTCTAATATCTAATCAAAACCTACTCTTAGTTTGAAGTCATTCCCTCTTTTACTATCACTGCCTGCCCTTATAAAAAGCCCCTTTCCAGCTCTCTTGTAGGCCCCCTTCAGGTACTGGAAAGCTGCAATTAGGTAACCCTGAAGCCTTCCCTTTTCCAGGCTAAACAATCTCAATTGCCTTAGCCTTTATATGCAAAGTTTTTAGAACCACAACAAGCACCACAATATGAGATATCTTTGCACTGGTTATAGCAGAGCAGTGCTTGGAAAAAACTCTTGCTGGTCAGAGCTCCCAATGGGGAATGTTCAAAAGAACATACCAGGAGCAGTGGCTCTTGCTTCCTTAATGATAATGTGCCTTGCAGGCTTTTAGTGATGGCTGCAACAGATATGAATAAACCAACATTTAGACACTGCCACTGCATGATCTGTCCTCCCATTTTGATTTTCTGCAAGGGAGGTGCAAGGTCGTGAAGCCAAAAGGCTTGGGGAAACAAATGAAGAATATCACATAGCAGTCAAAGCCATTTTTCAAACGTTTGTTGTAAGGCAAACAAATGGAGAACAGAAACCCTGTGCCTGAGAGTCTCCTGAACACAGCTCACACAGCCCCTGTCACCCAACAAGGACATGTGAGTGTCTCAAAGAGACATCTCAAAGGGAGTGATCAGCAGCCAGCTTTGAAAAATCCAACTTTGGACCTAAGATGTGCTGATTATAGATGGCTGTGGTCAGTCTTAGTGCTGAAGACCTAAACACTCTTTACTGTTCAGGATAGGCCTTTCTGTTGCTATTGCAAAAGCCACCACCTTTAAAAGAAAACACTCTTTCAAGACAATTTCATTATTCAAGGTCTGACAGTGAGCAAGCAAATCACTTATTCATGCAGTGATTAGTCCAGATAAAATGAGAAGGGAAAAAAAACAGAAACAAAAGCTGTCCTTCCAGGCATCTTCTTTATCATTCTCCGTAGTGGATCTTAAAAAGGAGCAAAAGGAAAAAAAACAACCCAAACACCAAACAAGTGAACATCAGCTTAAAATGTCTCCCTTGAATAAGGAAAGGTATCCAATCAATTGTGTGGCAATACAAAAATTCTAGGAAATTCAATGTTCATGTATTAGCACAATGTAATATATTAATATTGACTTTAGATAGTATTGAAACTACTTGTAGTTGAAAGCAACTCTTCCATTCCCATACGAATGTGTTTTACCTGAAGTAAGGGAAATCAAGGAAGGAAGAAAAACGAGGAGAAAAAAATCAGTTTTGGGAGTTTGATGGACACATAGGAAAAGAGTCAGTGGGGAAAATCTCTACTACTGTAGATTAGCAATGAATAAGGTTCGGCCGTGGGACAGCTGGAAAACCCATTAAGACCAATAGCTTATGCTTTTTTTCCAGGAATGACATAAAAAAAATAGCAAACACTGTCTCATGGAGCAATTGTTTGTGTATTACATGGTTTTCTCTCACTGGCTCTTGCTCCTTTCAGATGGTCTTTTCAGTTTGGTATCACATAGTGTTTGGTATGTTGTGGAAACAGACAGCAAATGGGAAACTGTTGATCCAGTTAAACATTAGCAATTTGTAGGCAGTTAGCAATTAAGTGGATTGATCATTTTGGTGCAATTTGGAAAGCAGCTGGAAGACTTTAGGGATGTAAAGGAAAAACTACAATCAAAAGCAATCCAGCTCCCCATCTTCTTCAAAACAGCTGCTTCTTTTCATTCAGAAATTTTGCATGTCTTGCTAAAATTCCCTATTGACTCACATATTTTGTGAAAAGCATTTATTAAATTATAATATCTTCTGTGGTTTGTTTGATTTTGGTTTTTTTTATTGAAAATACAAATTGCCAAAAATTCACAGCAAAATTCCACACAAATGGATGAGAGCAAGAAATCGCACATGAGGATTTGCTCACAGGTTGTCTCTCATCTTGTTTCATAGATGCTGGTGTGCTACCTTCAATGACTAACACTTAAACAATTAGCACAAAATCATCTTCTGAATATCATGGTTTGCATAGGAGAAACATCATGGTGTTTAGTTCTGTGCAGTTAAGGGTGCATGTGTGTGGCTAATGGAGGAGGGGAAGCAGTGTTCCTGCCCGTGCATATCTCCAGATGTTCAAAACAACAGGAGCCATCATCTCTAGCATCAGCACAGATACTACAGTACTCAAAGCTCAATTAAAAAAAAAGTTATCCATTTCCAGAAACAGCGAAAAGTCACAAGTGTTATGAATGTAGGGGCTATACTGTTCCAGCATGTCCCCCTGCTCCTTCATCCTCTATTTTCTCCACGGCCACATCCCCAGGCCCTACCCTATAACCCCCTCTGTGAAAAACCAGTACCAAAGGAATGAAATCCATGGAAATATACAGCTTTTATAAGATGTTAGGCAATTTAGCTATTAATAACGCTTGACGTCACACCTTCAGGGAAGCAAAAATGCTACTGAAGGGGAGCTAAAATAGGCCAGCTTCAACTCAGTATGGCTACAAGAGCCATAGCCTGCCAAAGGCAGCCCTACTGCAACTCGCTTCTCCAGAATAATAGTGCTCTTTAAACTATCTCTCCAAGATCTCTGTTTTCAGTGATTTTGCTGTCAGCAAATTTAAAACAATAAAGAGACAGATAATATACTTGTGGTAATTTGAATGCTATTTCACGTTAATTAGCCAGGTCAGCCTAGCTGCAACACTTGAATTAATTGTGAGAAAGTGGTATCATCAGTTCACTGCTAGGTAGCAGTGACAGAGCTGCTCAGCAGCTAATCCATCATTCAGAGACAGAGGCAGCATTTTGAAACAAGATATAAAGCTCCAGGCATTGCTTTTTCTCTGTGACCCATTGTTGGAGCCTGTTATTAGTATTAATGTTTTACTAACGAAGATGATAAAGGGAAGAGACATTTACAGACATGCCTGGACTTGGGACTCCTAGCTCTCTCTATCATGGTACATTTCCCAAAAAGACAGAGCACTTGTAATTCCAAAGCTGTCTTTGCTTATCTGGCTAACACTGTGCCCACGGTCACACAGGCATTAGGAACACTGTGTGCCATGCAACAGTGATCTCCTCGCTACCTCCACTCCCACCAAACTTGGTGCAGAAGGAGAGCATCAGTTGTGATGTTGTTGTGAGGCAAAACTTGTTAGCAAAAGGTTCAGCACTGCAGCAGCGGAGCAGTGTTTTCCCCCTTGCCCCAGCACTGCTCTGTCTTGCTCAGTGCTAGCAGAAAGTTTGCACATCCCCAGGGGAGCCCACAGGACCCCTGCAAGCTCCACTCTGCTTTTCTGAACAGCCTTTTCCCTGTCTTCACTATAAAGTTAGTCTCTCACTTTGTTCTTCATAAATGCTGCTTAGAAAGCCCAGTGACAACCTGCTTAGAGGAGACAAAAAGGAGCATTTGTCCTCTCTGAATACAGTACAGCACATAAATATACCTCTTAGCTACAAAGGATTCCTTCTTCTTTCTAAAAGTAATCTATAAGAGTTTACTCACTATAAGTCAAATACAGCTGATTAAGAGGGGTTATTGTTAGTATAAAAATAATTTTCCTTGTCGTGATGAAACTTATTAAAATACTGTAAGAAACCACAGTTTGCTGCCATCAGTTAGAAATATTTGTCATATAAAAATAGACAATTATTGAGCATGTGAAATTGCCTCATACTGATCCCAGGCCAGCAGTTTATTATTACCCAGTTTTCAGGGCAGTTTCCTCAATGGAAGGCATCAAATTGGATAAGACACTTCCATTGGATCAGCCTACTGTGTCATTTTCTGACTGTTGATACAGCTCACGAAAGTCGACATGTTTTAAATATCAGCAAAATTTTAATTTTATTTATATACTACATCATAAAAGGAATAGTCTAGCTGCGGCTTTTTTGACCTAATGAAAGAAAAGACAGTAAGCCAATAGAAGGAGCCCAACCTAGCTGTTCACTCTTTTAGGTCCATGACCTCTAAGGACAAAAGGTTAAAAAGAAATAAATACACAGTAATAACTGTCAAGACTTTTTTTTCTGGTTAAGCAGTGTGCAACTGTTTTGCATTTTCAATGCTCTCACTGAAGGTAACATATGGCCACACAGGAAAATCTGCCAATGCAGTGCACAAAGCATTCACATCTTTTCTCCCTAGGACAATATTTAAAACAAAACAAAACAA
>VZRV01002795.1:0-44578 GCA_013398115.1 Falcunculus frontatus
ATGCTCAGTATATAAAGCGGGGGGCAGAAGGAGAAAGGGTTTGACGTTTTTCGCGGTCCCTCCTCCGCAGGGGAGGGCCGGGCTCCCCCCGCGAAGGGACCGGGACCCCCGCGACCCGCGGGCCGAGGGCGGGGCGGGCGCCGCGTGCAACTCAAATTGCCGTGCTCCCTCTCAGCCAATGGCCGGAGCGCCTGCCCGCCGCCAGCCAATGGGAACGCGGCACTTTCCGCCGCCAGCCAATAGGCGCGCGGGGGCGGACCTTGGAGTAACGCTCGAAGCGGCGGCGATGGCCCCGGAACGCGGTGACCGCTCGCTCCCCTCCGGTACCGAGGGTCTTCCCCGGGTTTTCCTGCAGAGCCTGCGAACTCTTTTCGATATCCTGGATGATCGGCGGCGGGGTTACGTGCACCTACGGGAGATCGAGTCGCGCTGGCGGGGAGCGGAAGCGCAGGAGCTACCCGCCGGGGTGATGGAGGGGTTGCGGCAGGCGGCGCCGGCCAGCGGGTACCTCACCTTCGAGAGGTTCGTCCTGGGGCTGCGGGCGGCCCTGCCTGGGGCTGAGCCCACGGTGGAAGGTGGCAGCGGCGGGCGGCGGAGCGTGGAGAAGCCGCCAAGCCCTCGCTATTCCGAGGAGCGGCGGGGGAAGAGCACCGGGCAGCGGGAGCCGGGGCACGGCCAGCCCCGAGGCCGCGGTGAGTGGCGGCACAGGACTGGGGGCTTCGGGCTCGTGGGGGTATGGCAGCGCCCGGGCCGGGGGCTGGCGCTCGGAGGTCGGGATGGGATACCGCGGCTCGCCCCGCTCCCCTGTGCCCTCCTCTGGGCTCAGAGCCAGCGGTTCCCGCAGGGCCGGTGTGAAACTCCCCCAGAGTTACTATTAGTCCCAGTTTGGCTTCGCTGAACTCCGATCCCGGTGCGAATATCCCAGCGCCGCCGCCCGCCCAGGGCTGTGCTCCCCTCTCGATGCGCTGGGCTATTTATAGCGCTGACAGGAGGAATTAAGGGCTTTGCCATAATGTGTCCGTGGTTGTCCCCTGGCGCAGAGTCTGTCCTGACCTTCCCCGGGGGTGGGTGGCACAGCTGGGCATCTCGGAGAATGGCTGGGCCCTGGGGACCCCCGAAGCCGAGCAGCTTCGCTGGGGTGAAGCTGCGGTCACGGAGTGGCCGTGTGCTCGGTGGGCTCTGCACTGGGCTGGCCCTCAGGAATGATTCCTTCACGATGTCATGCATGGTTTGGACAAATAAAAAATGCAAAACCTGATCCATCTTTTTGGTTTGGATCATTCCACAGCACTATTCCAAATAATAATTCGTCGATGAATAAATGGGAGAGCAGCACCAGGGCGATGTGCTCTGCTGTCCCAGGCTCTGTCCGCAGAGCTCACCTGCACATCCCTGTGGACTCTGCCCTTTCCTTGGGATCTGGGCTCCCTGTGCTGGCTCTGCCAGAGCCCTCCAGGGTGGTACACTGACCTTAGCATGGGGGAGACTGTTTCACTGGCGTCTTGATTTATTGCTAGTCAGTGGAAGATGTTATAAGGAAACCAGGCTTCTGGGCTTATCTGGGTAGGTAATAATTCTTTATCTAGGTTTGTGAAGTGCTTTGAGATCAGAGGAGACAAAGTCTGTGTGAGGAGCTGGTACTTGTCATTGCACCACCTGAGTGCAGTGGCTTCCTCCACCTTGGGAAGGTCAGGCTGGTTTGCCTTCCCTTCCCAACTACTCCCTCCCAGTCCCTTCTGCTGGGTGGAGAAGAAACTTTTAATTGTGAGTGAGGTTCTCTGCTTTCCATTTTGCCTCCAGACTAATCACTGGAGCCTCATAAGGGAATATTATTAAGCAGACTAACTCTTCTATCATCAACAGTGTAAATCTGGAAAAACCTGAAAAAAATCCTGCTTGGTGAATAGACAGCAGATTGAAAGCCCTGAGAAGGAGCAAGCAGATGACTGCAGCAGCTTTCTGCTTGCTGAGGATCTTTCCATTACGGGGTGATGTTCCATAACTGTCCAGAGCCTGTGGGCAGGGTTAGTGCCTCAGCCCTTGCTGCCAGCATCCCACACTGCAGGGCCGTATTCTGGCAAATGGGCTGAGTTTCAGGTTAATTCAGCAGCTTAGAAAATGCTACAACTCACTTATTCCATCTCTTTTAGCTCCAGATCCTGCACAACTGCCCAATGTGTCCTTCCACAGATGGTTTCCCAGGGTTCAGTTGAACAGGTGGATGTTCTCCTCAGATGGCTGCAAGGGAGCTGGGCAGTGCCATGGCAGGATATGGCTCCATCCCTGCTGCAGAGATGTGTGGTGGGTGCTGGGATCTGCCTATGGCTCTGGGAAGACCTGTCTCCACTAAGATTATATCATTCGGGCATGAGGCTGCTCTGAGCCTCCAGCTGCATGTGGTGGCTTCTGTAAGACCCCAACCAAGTGCAGTGAGATGATGTATCAGTGCTCATAAGCTACAATGAGTTGGAGGAAATGCTCCCTGCCTGTGTTTTGGGGGAAGAGGGTGCTCACAGGGTGCCTCCCCAGCTCCTCTCTATGGTCTGAGGAGCATCTGCACATGTCAGAGGTGATTTGGATGTGACTCATGGCAAAATGGCAGAGGTTGGGGTCAGGTGGTTGTCCTGGCAGGTCAGGTCCAGGGGTGCAGTGAGCCAGTGGGACAACAATTCTGTCCCCTCTTCCACACTAACCTCTCCTAGCGTGTGGGCAGAAGTCCCTGCTTAAGTCAGCTTCCAGCTTCTCCTCAGCCCAGCAGTGCTGGTGCAGTCTCGAGCTGCTGCTTGGCACCCCATGGTCCCTGGGGAGCCAACAGCACCCACTGGACACAAGGATGGTAGGGTGGATATTTGAGAAGTCACAGGGCAGGGAAGTCACCATAATGATGTCCCTGCCTCTGGTGCCTGGTGTCTTGTCACAGCAGCGTCTGAGCATATCGCTCTTGGGATCTTTATCCCAGTAGTTCCCCTGTGAGCTGGGACCTGGGGAAGTCAAGGCACAGAGCAGAAAGAGCCCAGGAAGTGTGTCATGGCCCTGGGCACTGGCTCCTCCCCAGCACAGTGCTTTCCCTTGCTCCAGGGGTGGCTTGGCTCTAGCAGCTGGAGAGCTGTTGGCACTGGCAGGAGGGAGGGGATAGTTTGTAGGGGCTTGTCTTGGCCATTGCCAAGGACAGATGTGGAGAAGTGTAAAACAGCCATGAGGTGTCTGCTTGTCTTGGGCAGAGAGGGTGTCAGATGGAGGAGCCTGTCCATTATCTCATGGCAGGATCTCTTCCACCTCTGGTGATCTAGTCCTGTTCTTTCCCTAAGAAGAACTATCCCAGCTCATTAGCAGGGGTCCTGTTTTAGCCACTACCTTGTCAGCTCAGGTGTGCAGAGCTCGGCTGGTTGACCAGGAGCTCCTTCTTGTCACAGGTGCAGCTCAGCTCAACCCAGCACTTTAGGTAACTGCAGCAAAAAGTTTTTTAACGTGTTTGTCCTGCAGCTCCTACCAGAAGTGCTCCTGGCTTTGCCTTAGGATTCTGACTGTTCAGGCTATCCTTGGTTTTGGTGCTGTTCCTCAGCTTTTCGAGCAGGATATGCTACAGGTCTGCTGGGACAACTTGTGTGTGGTCACACCAGTCTTGCTGAGTTCCTCCCAGATAGATTTGGGTGTATGAAACCAAAGGGAGCTGGCAAAGCAGATGGATGGGTGATATCAAAGACTTTGTGTTCACAAAGACTTTGTGTTCATTGATGTGCTAGAAACCTGTCTGTGCCAGAGTACTTGCTGGGAGGTGGAGTGACATAGTGTGATGGGCCAGAAGGAGGACTTTTCCCATGGCATGGTGGCTTCTTTCCCCAGCGACACAAAGTGACAAACTGAGGTGTTGTGTTGCCTGCTGCCCACTGAGCCTGTCTCCCGTCACTGAACCAATGTGACTGTGGCAGCACAGGCAGCCCTGGTACAGGGCTTGCACACCTCGTACCTTCAAGATGAAGGGTGGCTCCTGTGGCCATGGCTACCCTCTCCGGCCTCATATCCTTCCTCTGGCATGTCCATGTGCTCAGCTGAGGAAACTTGTGGAGCAGAGGGAAGAAATGTGCCAGCCCATGTGGTGCCACACACCCTGTCCTGTTACTCACAGCCCTTCATGTGCCTGCAGCAGGGAATGTGCCAGACTTGTGCCAGGCAGCTCTGGTAGAAGGATGTGCAAGGGATGGGGGTGCCTGGCAGATGTGTGGGGAGCTATCCTGGGAGGAGGGCGTTTTCCCCATCTGCCTGCCATCACTTGCCAGCTCCCTGCTGCTCTTCTTGAAAAGCCAGATTGGGAAAGGAACTCTTGAGGAAACCTGTGTGCAGGGAGCAAGCAAGCTGTGGGGCTGAGGGGGTGGCATGAGACAGGGTGTGCTGGGCACTTGGCTGGGGACTGGGGCAGGAAGGGAGGAGCAGCAGGCTGCTGCCCAGACTTGCCTGGGGATGTGCTGGCTGCACCCCTGGCTGCCCTGACGCTGTGGTTTGGGGCGGTGGGGTGTCACAGTGCTGCTCTACCAGCTCAGCTAGCCGTGGATCAGAGCTGGCTTGGCTGTGGCTGCAGGGCTGGGTTTCTGGTGAGGGCAGGCAGTGTGGGGCTCGTACAGACTTCACTGCAGGTGCCATGGGAATTCCTGCCTTGGCTGACAGGCAGGAGGTGCCTGATCCAGCCTGGAACCTGCCAGTATGAACTTAATCTTCAAAAATAGGTTATGCATGGATTTGCATCAGCACCATGTGTTTCTGGTAGATTAGTCTTTTGCAGGATAGGATGTTGGGGTTTTAATAAAACTTTGGAAAATCTACAGCCTGATTTACTCTATGGTTACATCACAGACATGGTGTCCGGGGTGGATGTCCACATGGCCAAGTCCATCACCAAGCAGGAGCTGCCTTCAGAAACTGGGCTCCTGGCAGAGCTGGTGCCACCTGAGTGGAAGCCAAGCGTCCCATGAGGGCAGGCAATATCACAAATGGTTTAGTTGCCTCTACTGGGACTGGACCAGCTTTGCCTGGAAGCTGCTTGCTCTCTATAGAAGATGACATTGAGGTCCGTTGCCAGCCTGGCACGGCTGAGTCAGCCATTCCTGACACCTGTCCTGCCTGGACAAAGCCAGGAGCAGGTGCTCAGGCTGGTGGTTTGCTCAGTCTCTCCCTGCTTGCAAGACCACCCTGCAGATCATCTCACAGAAGTGGCCCTGGGGAAGATTTTGTTGAAAGTCGCTTGTGGCCTCATGCCTTCCTCTGTTCCAGGTGGTGATGCAAAGTCTGGGCAGTCCCAGGGAGATGGTGGCCACCCAGGGGCTGGGGACTCTCGGAGGCATCAGAGGGGCCGTGCGGAACACCGGAGACACACCATCACCAATGGCGTGGACTTCAGCATGGTAAGGGAGTGTTGTGGGCTCCCATGAAGGAGAAGGTAGATTGCAGGGGTCCCTCACTGCTGACACCATCTCTGGGCTTTGGCTTCCTCCCTGCCCACCCTGCACACGTGAGCTGTGGGGCATCAGGCAAATCCTGATATTTTGGATATGAAGCTCTGTTGATGTATTTGGACATTCTGCCATTATTTCCAAGGTGCCTTTTGTCCTGAATCATGCCAGACGGAGGAGATGCATGCCTTCCCCCAGGGTGGAAAGGGGGAGGGCCCATGAAGCCAGTGTGCTGGCTGCCGTCCCCATGGGCAAGGTCTTGGGAAGAGGAAGGCAAAGGTGGAGGTGTGGAAACAGGTGGATCTCTGGGCCTTTAGAGCACCCCAGCGAGGGTCAGGTATGCTTTGCTCTGGCAAGCAGTAGGGCCAGGGTATGTACTCTCCCAGATGTTCCGTGTAGATCAGGGCTCAGACATGCAGATCCTCTTGGCTCCCGACAGACTTTTTGCTAGCTAAGCAGAGAAATCCACATGGAATTTATCCAGGTAGCCCAGGATGGAGGGGTCTGCTCCCCTCTCTGCCACTGAGTGGAGAGGCTTGGATCAAATTGCCTGGGTGAAGGGATCTCATTGCTCCCAGGTGGAATGGAGTAAGTGCCTGGGCATGTTGCCCACAGGCTCAAGCTAAATTGTCCTGGACAGAGAGCCAGGACCAAGCCTGCAGGATGAGTACTTGGTAGAACTGTCACCACTGCACTTCCACTTCTCGCACCCTGGTGTCACCCTGCTCCTGCAGCCCAGCAGGCCTGATCGGCGGTGCTCAGCCTGTCACTGGCCTTGGGGGACACAACATGCCCCGATGCCAGCCTGGGGAGGGGATGTTTGTGCAGGTAGTTTGCCGGGCTTGCAGCCATGCGAGGGGCAGGGGCCCCCTTGGGCCGAGGGGCCTCTGCTGGGATGTGCTGACAAGGAGTGATAAATGTAGCTCTATGTGTCTGGGATTGAGGGCTCTGCTTCTTGGGGTTTTGCGGGCTGGGGGCTGCTGTTCGGAGAGAGGAATGTCTCTGCTTCCCTGGCAAGGTTCTTCCCTGTGTGTGCAGCTCTGGGCTGGAGTCCATCTCAAGGCCCCCAAGCTCAAGGTCCTACCTTGTGCTGCTGTGAAGGGGCTGGTGACCACCATGTCTGTCCCCAGCTCTGCCATAAGCACTCTTGCTCTGGGCTTGTGTGGCCCTGGTCTCTATTCCCCCAAGTTGTTGTGAGGGCAGTGGGAGGGATGTCCCCTCCTTCCCTTTCTCCCTATATGTCCCCAAGTGCTGCACTGCCTTTCTGTGCTTCTGACCCTGGAGAAGGAGTGTCTCAGCCTTCCCTGACACCCTGGGCACAGTCTTTAGTCACTGGTGCCATTTCCAAGCCTACAGAGACAGCTGGAACAGGTTTGAGTCCATCAGGGACTGAATCCTTGTACTGTCACCTCCCTTACCCTTCCCTGCCCTGATGCTGGGCTCCCAAGGGACAAGAAACTCATCTGTCATTAGATTAATTTGCCTGAAGCCCATGGGGGATGGGAGCACTGGTGTCCATCCTGCATCCCGAAGTGCACCAGGACTGGTTCCTCCTGAGCAGGGAGCAGAGCTGTGGAGGCTGTGCTGCAGCCCCAGGACCCTTTGCACCGTCTCATCTGGTGCCCACTCACTCAGCTGGTGTTTTTCCAGCCAGTCTCTCATCAGCTGGCCTGGTTTCCCTATGGCCACAAGGATGACTGGGATGAGACCTTCCCTGAGAGGTGGAGCACTGTCACTTGTAGGCAGCCCAGGGCACAGCTCTGTCCCCTCCCCTTTACCACCCGCCGAGCACCAGCCAAGTCCAGCGCTTTGTCTTCCTTCTGCCCCAAATGTCTCATCCTGGTGAGATGCTGCCTGTCCCCACACCGAGCAGGGCTGGCAGTGTCCCTCTGCTCTGTGGGATGCTCCCTCTTCCTCCGGTCTCTGTGCTGGCAAGCAAGTCTGGTGGGAGGAGGGCAGGCCAGGTGGCAGTGAGCTGTACCCGCAGCTGGGTGGGGGTCCTTGCCACATACAGCACTTTCTTCATGCCCCTCAGCAACAGCACCAAGGCTGTGCACTTCTTCCTCTGGGTACGTCCCTTTGGGCCATTGGAGAAGGGTGCAGGGGGAGTTGTGTTGCAAAAAGCATTTTCAGGAGCAGCAGGAGCAAGAGCAGCCCCAGTGTGATGGGTGGCAGATATGGGATGTGGGGAGGCTTTGGGGCTGGCAGTGGGGACATGGGAATGCTAATGGCCTGAAGAAGGTCTTGGTATGGTGCCACTTGTCCACAGAGTTCTGTTCAGGGTCACTTCTGAGCTGCACCACTCCTGATGCTCTCCAAAGCATCAGGAGAGGTTCTGGTGCATCCAGCATTTTCTGGGTGACCAAAGTCCCTCAGGTGCCTGGAGAAGACTCTGGAGCCCAGGCTGTGCTGTGGGTGAAGGCCAGGCTGTGTTGTGGCAAAGAAGGCAGAGGCAGTGAGGCAGGAAGCTCCCCATGCCCTTGGGAGCTGGAGGAGCAGCCTGGTATTGAAAAGGAGAGAAGGGCTGCAGGCTCAAGGGGTGAGGGTGATGAATGGGTCACTGCATCAGTTGCTCTGTTCCCCGAGGATGTCCCCTCATCCCTCTCCACCTTTCTGATTGCCAGTGGCGGTGCGGTGCCAAGGGGTAGCAGGAGCAGAAGGTGGTAGTGGAATGAGGACCCTGTATCTCCTGTGGATGTGGGCCGAGCCCCGTGCTCTGCAGCAGCCTTGGGTCCTGGTTGGCCTATTCCAAGGGGTTGCTCTGGGGGCAGGAGCCCCAGGCACGCTCGTAGCAGCTCTCCAGGCACAGCAGGGCCGCCACTGCCTCTCCAGGTGATGCTGGTGCTGGAACCTGAGCAACTGGCAGAGACCCTCTGCAAAGAGGTGTGGTGTGCTATGCTCTGCTCAGCTTCATGTGCCTCCAGGGATGAGGCAAACTGGGGGCAGAGTGCTGGGGAAACAGGGCTGCAGGTTTTCCCTGACCTCCAGCCTGTACAGTGAGCTAGACTCTTCACTGCTCACTGAAATCTAAGTGTGTCTGTTCTGTGGCTGACACTCACGCCCCAAAGGGAGCTGGGGGCAGCTGCAAGCACTGCTCCTGCTGCCTCCCTGGGTAAATAGGTGAAGAAACCTGTACCTGCAATGGTGAGCAGGAGGGTAGAGGTGACCTGAGTGTCCTTCACACACTTTGTTTGTTCTCCCAAACTGGAGAACTTTTCTTCCAAAAGTCTTCCTCCAAAGCAGCATCAGGCAGCAGTCATTATCCTGCTCCTCTGCAGCTTTTCATGGGAAAAGGGGCTGAGACCCTTGCTTGTATCCACATCCCCCCATACCTCATGAAGAAACCACCTCCTGGGACTTGACAAAGCCTTGGTGGGAAGTGGGTGACATCCCTGTGCTCTGTCCTGCAGCTGAAGTACATGAAGGAGCTGGAACAGGAGAAGGATTTCCTATTGCAGGGCCTGGAGCTTATAGACCGGGCTCGAGAGTGGTACCACCAGCACATCCAGCTCATGCAGGAGCACCAGCGGCTCCTGGGGAAGAAGAGAACCAGTGCTGTGAGTCTGGGGCTTCTTCTGGCTGCTTGTGGGTTTGAAGAACAGGGCTGGGAGTTGGCTGGACCTGGAGCTGGCCCCATGGTAACCTCCAGCCTCTTCCTCCCCATCCTGCAGGATTTCCCTGAAGGTGGCCAGAGCCACCTGGGGCGCCTGGTCCCCAAGCTGCAGGAGGTGAACCGCTGCCTGGGTGACCTTCTTTCCACTGCTGGCAAGGTGAGAACAGCACATCAGCAGCTTGAGGTTGTTTGTGTGATCATCCTGTCCCCCCCATGGTGGTCACTGGGCTGTCATTGGAGCTGCCAGAGTTTTCTCCAGCTCTGGGAAGGTGACTTGGCTCCATGGGCAAAACCGGTGATGGGGGACAGTCAAGAGGGACAGCACAGCTGGTCCTGAGCTGGGCTGGAGGATGCTTAAGGCATTTGGGGGACTAAAGGAGATCCCCAAAAAGGTATAGCCGTTGTCAAGGGAATAAGGAGCCAAACTTCCTGAGGTGCTGAATCAGCCACTTCAGAGCTGCGTGTCCTGCCGGGCAGGAGCCAGGCACATTGGCAGGAGCCAGGCACACTGGCGGGAATGCTTCCCCATTCTGCCTGGTGGGCTGAAGACCCTGTGATAGCCTGTGCTGGGATTTTAATCCTCTGCTGGGCTTCTCTCAGTTCTTTGTGTGCTATAGAAACATGCCACCTTGAAGAAGGGCTGGGAAGGGCCACAGGGGAGGAGGCTCAGTGTCTCATCCCTTCATCTTCTCTACAGACAGCAAACCCCTCCTCAGCCCTGAGCAGGCTGGTCCCTGTGACATCCCCAGCCTCCACTGGCTCCCAGCAAGCCATCAACATGCTGAAGGAGCAGAATCGGCTTCTCACCAAGGTGAGCGGGGCTACAGCTGAAGGAGATGCCCTTGGGGATGCTGGGAAAGGAAGGGGATGGGATAGGGCCAGGGAAGGAATGACAGGCAGTGGGAAGTGTTCCTTCAGCTTGGCCAGACTTGGTCATCCCAGAGAAGGGTGTGTGGGCTGCATGTGGAGACCCTCTGGCACACAGCTGTGCCCAGCTGTCTCCAGCTGTTTGCTGGGTGAGTCAGTGGCAGGGATGGGGCATTCCTGACAGAGGGAAAAGACTATGACAAATGGAGGTCACAGGAGAGTGCAGAGGCTGCAGCTGGGGGCTGCCAGGGATGGTGCCCCTGCCAGGGCCAGGCTCACTGCTGGGGTTTCTGTCCCAGCACGTGGCCACAAAGATGCTCTGGGGGCTTGAGTCCCTCTGCTCTGGAGCCAGGCTGGGAAAGCTGAGGGTGTTCACCTGGAGAAGAGAAGGCTCCAGGGAGACCTCAGAGCCCCTTCCAGTGCCTAAAGGGCCTCTAAGAGAGCTGGAGAGGGACTTTGGACAAAGGCGTGGAGTGCCAGGACAAGGGGGAACGGCTTCCCACTGCCAGAGGGCAGGGATGGGTGGGATACTGGGAAGAAATTCTTCCCCGTGAGGGTGGTGAGGCACTGACACAGGTTGCCTAGAGAAGCTGCCCCATCCCTGGAAGTGTCCAAGGCCAGGTTGGACAGGTCTTGGAGCAACCTGGTCTAGTGGAAGGTGTTCCTGCCCGTGATGAGGGGCTGGGATGAGATGGGCTTTATTGTCCTCCTTCTCAAACCTATCCAAAGCCTGTGATTCAGTGGCTCTGTGAAATTTTACCTGCAACAAACCAGTTGCCAGCATTTTCCTCCTCTAACCAGCATTTTCCTCCCCCATCTTGTGCAGGAGGTGACTGACAAGAGCGAGCGCATCACCCAGTTGGAGCAGGAGAAATCTGCCCTGATCAAGCAGCTCTTCGAGGCTCGTGCCCACAACAACCATGAGACGAGCCAGCTGGACTCCACCTTCATCTAGCACATGCCTCCCCCTCCCCATCCCCAAACTTCCCTGGGGGTTTCAAGGGACTCTTGCCCCAAACTCATCACACCTGCTGCTCCAGGTGTTGTGTCTCCAGGTCTGGGGCTGCTGGTGGCATCTCTGTGGGAGGAAGCTGGAACCCCTCCTGGGGAGCATCCTTGCCCTGCTGATGGCTTATCAGCCGTGTTGCTCTCAAGCTGCTCCTTTTCTGTCTCTAAATGAGCTGCAGGGATGCTGTCCCCAGCCCTGTGACCCCCAGCGTGTGGGAGACATGGCTGCTGCCTGTGCAGGGTGAGCTGCTGTGCCCTTACTGACTCAGGCTGGATTTTGGCTGCTCTTGGGAAAAAGTGGTGCATCTTCAACACTCCAGCCAGCATCTCCAGACAAGCCTGGCCCTTAGAGGGTGCTTGCTTCTGCTTGTCCTGCTGTTAGAAGACAAGACTGGAAATCCAACGAGACATGCCTGGCCTCTCTCTGCTGCCCGTGTTCTGCCTGCCAGAGACACTGTCCTGACCCTGTAGCGCCCAAACTGGTGGTCCTCACGGTAACCCCTCCGTCCCATTTGTGGTAGTGATACCATAGTTGCTGTTTACATGTCTGCAGGCTCCTGTAGGGAAAGAGCCATAGAACCAACCAAGGTAGCCTACACCCCTGAGCTGCTGTTTCGGGCTGTTGACAAGTTGAGACAGACACCTCACCTTTTACTTGGCTTGATCTGGCAAATATTTCCTGACGTCTGCCAGGATTAGATTCTTTTCATGATGACTGTAAAAGGAGAAGTGATGTTCCATAGCCCGGGGATGCTCACATCAGCCTGACCTCACAGAGGGGCTTTAGAACTTGGTTTTGTATTTAACTGAGCGTGGGACAGAGCAGAGGCTGATGGGCTCTTCCCCGTGCACATCTCCACATGGAGAAATGGCAGCTCTGCCTCGCATGGTTGTGGGGGCTACTGCCTGGGATGATATCCTGACTGTGAGCTGCACTCCTCTGCAGCTATCTTGAGGGGTGGTAGTGGTGGTGGTGGTGGCCTAAGATGGGTCCTATTAGATGGCACATCTCAGGACTCCTCTTGCTTCCCACCCAGCTCAGTGATGATGCTTGAGCTGAATGACATTCGACTGTGGCTTGTAACGTGGTATCCATGGTACTTTCATTGGAGATCCCTGTGAACCCCATGTTCCCATGAACCCCAGGCGCAGCCTGGCCCTCTGTACCCCCAAGGCCAGGACCTTTCTCTGTAAGGTTGTTTCATGCTCTGACTCTCCAGGCATGATGCTGTGGTGCTGAGCTGGGCCGAAGGTGCTGGCTCCACCCTGAGCTGACACATGCAAGCCAATTCTGTTCTCACTCCTGTTTTTATCTATCTGGACTCACTGTCCCATCCAGCTGTTCTCTTTGAGACTGATCCTGAGCTAAAGCTCACTGCAAGGCATGAATCCCTGCTCCGCCCTTGTGCCTGCAGCTGGAGTGGGGGTCAGCAGAGTGCCAGGGAGATGGCGGAGGAGGAGCGAAGCCATGGCTAGTCATGTCCCATCTGCAGGAGCTGGGTGTTAGTTGTCCCCTGGGCATCAGTGCCTGCCATCCTTTTTGTGATGCCTCCTCTGGTGTCTAGTGCCTGTTTTGCCTGAGGTTTAATTAGAACTGACCCTTTTTATGAGGGTTACCTGTCTGTAGGGATAATAAAGCAGGGTGACCTATTTAATTTATCCTTCTGTCCCTCTCCCTAAATCAGTGCATCTACTGCTGCCAGCCCTGAAGTCCCTGACTGTCCTGTCCCTCAGGATGAAGGGGGAGTTGAAGCTGCAATCTGGTGAGCACAAAGAGCCCGGGGGTCTCTGCACCTCGACATGTCTCCATGTCCTTTCCCATCCCCTCTGGGCTTCCCAGGGACTGGGGATTCCCTGTCTCCTGCTGTGGTGCAGGGTCTTAAAGCCAGCTGCACTCCTTCCAGTGCTGTAGCCTCATCTGTCTGCTCCTCCAGAGGCTATGCTTGGGGCTCACACTCCTCAGGCAGTGCTGGTGCAATTCACAACCTCTTATTTGCTTTTAAGTGCCCTTTTTCAAAGCTGCCTCACAGTGGTGGCAGTAGTGGCTGGTGCTCTGCAGTGACTCCTTCCCACAGGGTCAGCCACAGGGGACCTCAGTGGCATGGCATGTGTGGCACGTGTCCCTGTGCTGAGATGGCAACTCACATGGGGTGAACCTGAGGCTCTGCACTGACTGGGGGCACCCTTCTTTCCAAGGCTGTGGGATGAACCCTGCACCCTGCAGAGGCTGAGCTTCCCCTGCTGGGAGCAGAGCCAAGAGGGAGACCCCAGCCCACTTACCGGCAGCTGGTAGAGGGATCTCTGCCATGGCCTCTTTCAGGTGCTGCTTAGGGCAGCCACAAGTTCCAGCTGGGGCAGGAAGAGGGTTGGTAATTGCCCTTGGTTCCCATCTCATGCCTTTGCTTGGATGTGGAACTCATGATGGCTTGCAAAGGAAAAAGAGAGTCATGGTTCCCACTCAAGGCTGCTCCATGCAGAGCCAGGGCAGCTCTCTCTGCCCCAGCCCAGGGGGGTTGTCCCAGCTCTGGCCAGTAGCACTAGCCCCCAGCCCACTTTCTGTGAGACTGCTGCAGGTTGCGGGGTAGCCCTGGCAGTGCCACGGCCCACTGGGACCAGGGTTCCCCTGGGAGCTGCAGGGCTCACCTCAAGCTGTCACTCTGGCCACACTGTTTCTAGGTCCCTGATGGGCCTGACCCTCCCCTGTGTGTCTGGGCTGTGTCCACTTTGGCACCCTTAACTGTGGGGGCTGGCTCAGGAGCCATGAGACCTGCATTTGGGGCCAGGTCTGTAAGTGATGTGTGTACTGGGATGTATGGGTGAACACTTTCCATTCTCTTCAGGCTTTGTTCCTGCTGGAACTGAATTTGCATAGATCTGTGCTGCCTCTAGGGCTCCGATAACTGGTGGAACCCACTGTGTGAAGCTGTGGTTACTCTGGGGACAGGTGGAGCAGGGCTCTGCTGTCCCCAGCCGGGAGAGCTCCTGCCAACCTGCCTCACCTCCCCACAGCCCTCCACGCTCACCCCAGCAGCATCCCTAGCACCCCTGCATCCGTGGCAGCTGGAGGCACGTGGCTGATTCTGGGGAGGTTCTTGGTGAGGTCTGCAGGAGCAGCTTCACCCCTGCAGTATCCCACACTCTGCACTGCCCGGACACCTGCACTTGTCAGCTCCCATTTTACTTCTCTGTAAATCCTAAGGGGGTTTTCCCAGCCCAGCCATTTTTCACATTTTCCTTGGATGAGTAGACTGTTGCATCACTGCCAAGTCCCAGAAAGTCATAAATCTCCTTAGCCCTCCTAAAATCAAGAAATTAGGAGGAAAAAAAGAAGGAAAACCCCCCACAAAAGCAGCTTTTGTAAGCAATACTTTTAGGAGAAGGTGTTTATTTCTCTCCAGGGTCCTCAGCCTTCTTTGCTCCCTTTGCTCGGCTTCCCATGCAGTACCCGCCTCCAGAGGGAGCCCAGAAGTACGAAACCGAAGGGGCTACGGAAAGTTAAGTACTGCTAAACTTGATTGGGTTGTTGGGGCTGTGAGGCTTGGATCAGCTCATCCCACAGGGTCCAACACCCCCAGGAATGGTCCGATTGCTTCGCATGCTGCAGGACAGCTATGCCAGGAGGGTCTGAAGAGGGGCAGAGTTCCCACTGTGGCCACACCATGTCCTGGGAACAGTGGAAGCTCAAAACCCACCCACCCGTTCTGCTCTGGAGCCCATCTCCAATTCCCGCGGTTTTTCCAGGGATTTCCACCATTTTAGTGGGGGCATGAGCTGCTTTTCCTCCTCCTGCCTCTCAGTGGGATTGGCGGCTCTCCCTGCTCACAGGATGCTGGCATGCTAGGCTCAGGTTGGGATGTGGATCTGCAGAGCAGGATCCCTTCAAGGTCCTCAGCCCCCTGGGCCCCTGCTGCCCTCTTGCTGCTGGTTGGAGGCACCAGGGTAATGCCTTCAGGGCCAGGGAACTTTTACCCATCCTTCCAGCTGCCAGACCAGCTGCAGGGCTGAGAAATGGCTTTCCTGTCCCTAGTGTGTGCCAGTGTCAGGCTGTGACAGCCACCTCGGCTGACCACTGCCACAGCTAAACAGCTGCTGGGTGCTCCAGCACTGCCTGTGGGTGTGGTAATGACTCCCTTCAATGACAGATGGATGGGGGAATACTGCCACAGACACCGCTGTGCCAACATCCATGGTAGTGCTCCGGGAGATGCTCAGGGATTCGGGCACCGGTAGAGAAATCCTCTGCCTTGGGCATACATAAGGGCACAAGCACAGCAGCATAGCTGTGGCTGTAGACACTTGTGCTACGCCAGGCTGTCCTGTGGACATGCACATGGTATCTGTGCACACACTGTGACCGTGGTCACGCCAGGTACATGCTCATCCTGTGTCTGTGCTCACATCGTGCTCATGGGTCACACTGTCCATGGTCGCATGTGTCCATGCTCTGTGACACTGTGACCCTCGTCACACCATGGCTGTGCTCACACTGTGGCCCTGCTCTCACTACAGCAAACTGTTCCCCTCTCATTCCTGGTTCTCCAGCAAGGCAAAGAGGAAAGAGCAACTCCGTGGGCAACCAACCAACTGCCAGGGCTTGATGTCCTCCCCTCCAGTGCCCCCAGACACCCTGGACGCATGAGCACTGTTGGTGCTGTTCAGTGAACCCACCAGGCGAGGCTGAGGGAGGCACCTCATCCTGCAGCAGCCTGGGAAAAACAAGCTGGGGATAAAATTAGCTGGAGTTTTTATTACTGGGATTTTATTTTTAAAAGCAATGGAAAGTACATCACTGGTGGGAAAACCCCAGAGGTCTGGGCCAGCCTGTGGGATAGCAGTATGCCTCTGCTCTGTGGTGGATATCCTGCTCACCGCAGGTGGGATGTGAGGTGGGAGCTGGCTGTGGGAACAGTCAGCATGGCAGCAAGGACCATGAGGGGGCTGATCCTGCCCCCTGGGATGAACCAGGGTGGTGCAGTGGCACATGGGGCAGCAGGGACAGCTGAGCCCTGCCAGGAGGCATCACATAGCCATAGGGTCTCTGGGAAACTCTGGTGGGAAGGACCCTTCCTGTCTAAGCAGTAGTGGTCCCTCCAGCCAGAGAAGATACAACTGGGGGTCTGGAAATTCAGGACAGCCCTGGAGAGATTGGAAAAGGATAGAGCCACCAGCTCTTCCAGAGTATAAAGTGAAGGTAGAAGCCAGATCCAACTCAACCTAAAGCAGGCAGCTCCCAGTGCTGGGGTGCAGCAGCTCCCTGATAAGGGATGGTGCTTCTGGAGGTTTGCCTGCACTGCAATAGAGGGGTTTTGACAAGTACAGAGAGGAGGGATCTACTGAAGGGTGTAAACCAGAAAATCATGGCTGGCTCAGGAAATCCCCCCAGCTGAAGATAGCTGGAGACAGGGAGCGGGTTCAAGGAAAGTGTCCCATATGCTTGCTGTCACCTTCCTCATTCATGGACACCACTGGGTGGCAGGAGGGCACGGTGGGAATATCACAGCTGTGTTACTGCTGGCTGGTCCCAGGCTTATTTGCTGAGAGCGATGTGTGCCAGCCAGGAATGTGGCTAGCACAGGCTCCAGCTGGATTCTGACATTATTTTTTAAACAAGTGGAACTTGCATCTTTAAAGATCCCACCTGAAAGCTTAAACCTACTGCTAGGAGTCTAAGCAAGTGCCTGGTCCCCTGGTGAGCTGCCCAGTGACTCTCAGGAGACCCCAGTTATGCCAAACACTGGAAATATTGCTCCTCGTGCAGCAACCCACTGCTGAACCACAGAACCCGGAGTCCATCCTCTCCCTGCCCCTCAGGAGTGATGGTTCTGGTAGATTATTGAGAGGACCCTGAGCAGCACCTGCAGCCCGGCACAGAGCTCAGGCGCTCCATGCCTCTGGCTGGAAGTGGCTGGGATGTGGCAGCTGCCTGGCAGCTCTGCTTGACCCTGGGTTAGGGAAGTCCTGCTGTGATTGGGCACCCCCCTAATCATGAGAGAACTGACATTGCCAGTCTTGCGGCTCGCTTCCAAAGAGAGACGTGTGGGGTGTTGGAAAGGGAAGCTGAATCCTTTAGCAAGGCACATAAAACCTTCCTGCATGACAAGGTGGGGGTGGGAGACAGTGGCAGCCAGGCAGGCTCCCAGCACCAGTTTGGTTCTCAAACCAGCCCTCAGAGGCTGAGCAGGCTCCTGCCATGGGAAGGCAGAGGTGTGGAATCCTCCACGGGCTGCAGGTGGATATCTGCTCCACCATGGACCTCCACAGGTTTCAGGAGCACATCTGCCTCTTCATGGTCATCCCCACGGGCTGCAGGTAATCTCTGTTCTATCACCTGGAGCACCCCCTCCTCTCCCTCTACTGAACTGGGATCTGCAGGGCTGTGTAGTGGTTTTTACTCTTTCTTAAATACATTATCCCAGAGGAATCCCCATCACTGCTGGTGGGCTCAGCTTTGGGTGGTGATGGGTCCGTCCTGGAGTCAGCTGAGACCAACACAGGGACAGCTTCTGGTGCCTTCTCACTAAGGCACTCTACAGACCCCCACTGCCCAAACCTTGCCAATGCAGTCCCAAGGACACGATGTCCCCCTGGCAGGATGGGGACCAGGCTAGAGCAGAAGGGGGATGCACTGGAAGTGGGATGTGGATGCCCATCTGTAGCAGTCTCCGCCCAGCTCCTGTCTGGTTGATACACACCAGGCAAGACCATGTCTGTCCTGACAGAAGCTTTGCACACCTGGGCTGATGTCAGCTCTCCTGAGGACTCCCCAACCCGGGCAGCTCCTCCAGCACCTGGTGCAGGGGAATTCGGGATCTGGACCTCACTGTCCGCTCCTCAGAAAGGAGATGAGCGGCTGCTGAGTGCCTCTGGCAAGCTGCCTGCACCCCCAAGTGCTGCCAAATTTCACACTCATGCAAGCACTATGTTTCTGTTCTGAGGGTTTAACTTCAGCCCTGCCCAGAGACTTTGAGCAGAAAGAAATCACCCCAGTAAAGAAAGTTTTTCCCCACGACAGGGTAGTGTCTCCCTGCAGCACCTGTCATTAGCCCATGAAACCATGATTGCTCTTCCACCTCACAAAAACTAAAATCCACCTGAAACTGGAAAATTTGCACTCAGTAGTTTCATCCAAGTCACCTGCTGAAACCTGAGAGCAGGAGGTGGGACAAGCATCCTTCTCATGCTCTCTTGGGCATGGCCCTGTCCCTGCAGGCACAGAGGAGTACCTGGAGGTCGCTACCAGTTTCCTTCGAATGAACCTGGGTAGGTTTTTCTTTTCCTTTTGTCCTAGGAACAAAGCACAAATGTATCTTAAAAGGGCAGGACCATGGCCTTGAGTGAAGCATTAGCAGCCCTGAAGGCCTGAGATTATCCCAGGACACAGCTGTTCTCCATCTCCTTTCCCATCATGGTGACGCCATCATCTCTGCAATCTGCTTCACCTCCAGGGAGGCGTTTAAGTGGTGCCATCCCAGGTGAGGGTCCTGATTGCTCTCTTGTACTGCAGCACAGAACATCTGCCATGGGTCCTTTTCTTCAAAATATTTTGCAGATCAGGACCATAGAATGGTTTGGGCTGGAAGGAACCTTAAAGTCCATCTTGTTCCACTCCTTGCCATGGGCAGGGACTCCTTCCACTAGACCAGGTTGTTCCAAGCCCTGTCCAACCTGGCCTTGGACACTTTCAGGGGTGGGGCAGCCACAGCTTCTCTGGGCAACCTGTGCCAGTGCCTCACCACCCTCACCGGGAAGGATTTCTTCCCAATATCCCATCTAACCATTGAGGCCATTCCCCCTTGTCTTGTCACTCCAGGCCCTTGTCCCAAGTCCCCATGCCCTGCTGCCTGTCCTCCTGCCACTCACAGGGACCTTTGCAGCATCCCACGGCCCTGTTCACTTCAGGCCTCTGGATAATGAGCAGCAGGGTTAGCAGAAGGGCCCTTCAGCTGCCCCCAACAGCCCCCTGCTCAGTCAGAGCCCTCTGATGCTTTGATGGGGCTCAGTGGGGACAGCCTGGGTGTCTCAGCCTCCCCCAGGGAGTCCATTCTTGCTGTGGCTCTCCATGGGGCTGTGGTGATAGCCATGGGCTGCTTCAGCGAGCCTGCTGCCCCGAGAGCCAGGCAAGGGCTCAGCCTCTGCGTGGCCCAGCTGCTCACTATGGCCATGGACTGGTGCTTGTGGGGATGAGCTGAGATTGTTCAAAACATGGTTTCTCACTTGAAATTGGAGTCTGTGGGTAGTGTTGGCCAGTTTAAGAAAAGTGACAAACAGTTCCCTGCTTTATTCCAAGCAGAAGATAATTTTCCCCTCCATTCTGCCAGCTCTGTTCCCACCCCACCACTGTCCCCTCCCTCACACTAAGGATGGGGATCAGCCCCTTGCCAAAGGCTGCCCAGTGGTGCTCCCTTCCTTCATGTCATGTGCTTCACTCATGTTCACCCAACCTGTCCCACAGGCTTAGGGACAGGGTAGCCTGCAGTGGCTGCATGGAGCCAACAGGATGTGACCATGACCCTGTGTCTCCATGTGCCAAGGACACCTCTGCCCTGGGGCCACAGCATAGGGGACAGATGTTCTGTTGGCAGGTGCCAGCATCCACAGGCTCATGTCACAAGCTTGAGGAGAGAGCTCGTCAGGTGTTGTGCCAGGGCTGTGGGAACAGGGCTGTCAGCCTGAGGGGCTCCCTGTGCCTCGATACTTCCTGGCCCTCTGCCCTGGCAGGAGAGGGCTCCTGGCAAGACAACCAGGAGAAACCAGCAGGGCTTTTCTGGAAAAGCTACCTACTTCCTGGCTGGTTCAATGCCAGGACAACAGGGATCCCTGCCCATGGACCCCCTCAGGGCTTGCATCACACAGACACAGGCCTGGGAAACAGAAGACAAAAAAGGGTTTAGAAAGTGAGGCAAGAATAGAGACTTGTACTTGGGTTTGATTTTCCTTCCAGGCAAGGATCCTTGCCAGGAGGGAGATTATAGCCTTGGATACACCGAGATCCTTCCAGACCTTCAGTGCCTCTAAGAGGACAAGATCTGGGCTTGGAGCCGAGGCTGGAATACATCAGTGGGCTCCCACTCACAGGGTGCAGAGGCTCAGCAGGAGCTGCACTCAGTAAGGAGCTCTCTCCTGACTGAGAGAGGTTGTTGCATTCCCTTATTCTTTTACTCTACCAGTGTAAACACTGGTTGGATTTGCAGCTTCACTGGTCACAGACTCAAAACCACCCCAAAATGCCTCACATGTGTGCGCTGTGGCCTTACTCAGCGCTGGGACCGACGTGAGCATCTCCGGGAATTCTTGACAGGTCCTTGCTTCCATTCCAGTCATGTCTGACTCCAGCCTCGTGCAGGTGGAGATATGGGTAGGTGCACTCTGAGCAAAAGCATCTTTTTGGCTCCAGGTTCACACATCTCTTCTGGAACGCGGGATGCACCCAACAGCAGGACAGGCAGCTGGGAGGTTTCCTGATACCCCACACAGCATTGTGACTCCTCCATGCAAGGCAATGAGACGCTGGAGAGAGAGTCAGCCCCAGCAGTTGGGGAAGCCTATAGACATCAAAGTCCTTTGGATGGTGCAGGACTCAGCCTGCCTGGAGGTCCCTGAGGAAGAGGCACCTCTGAGCATGCACAGTGGCCTGCATTGGCCTGCACTAGCCAAAAAATATGCCTGATGTCTCAGCTGAGTCCCAGGGTAGGTCAGTCCGAGTCTTGACTCTAGCTGGAGTCACAGAGCCCTAGGGACTGGGAGCAGGTTCCCACTCCTCTATCTGTCTGTGCCTCCAGTGCAGCTCCCAGGCAGAGCTGAGTTTGGGAATGGGAGTGGGATCGGGATTTGGATTGAGAACAGGGCTGGGGGATTTCTCGCATGGACCACAGCCTGTGGACGGGTGAACAGCCTCAGCCCAACCTGAGACCAAAGCAGTAAGTCCCTGCCCTTATTCCCTGGTCTGTGCTGCAGAGGCAGATGGGGGCTGTGCTCCTTCTGGGAACACCTTTGCAGCCTCGTGCTGTCCCAAATGTCCTTCTGGCTGCCACAGGGACTAGGCTGCTCTCCAGCCAGCCCCTCTCTGTCCCTGCTGGTTCTTGGCCTGGGTGCCTCTGCAGAGGAACCCCGCTGGCTTCTGACCTTCCTGAGCAGATCAGGACCCCCGGGCCTTCTGCCAGGGCTGAGATCAGTGTTGTGCTGGAGCAGCTCTGGAGTGTGTTGTGGGATTGCTTGTGCATTGCTCATGGCTGGCCCGCACCGGTGGCTCATCCCAATCCCAAAGCTGTTGAATGCTTCTGGATTGAATGGTCCCCTGCACATGCTGTTGGCTGAGGAGCTTGCAGATGGGAGCAGAGAACCCTGTCCCTAACCCCTCCCTTTGGACCCCAGCCTGTTGCAGTGTCTACAGGCTCATTGTGTTCTTCCTGTTATTGCCCAACCACATATGGAGCTGCAGTGCCGCCCACCAGTGCTCCCAGATGTGCTTATCCGTGTTTTACAAAGCCATTGAGCAGCCCTGAGTCCCACAGCCAGCAAACCCCACCTCTCAGAGCCACCAACGAGTTCCTTCTCCTGCTCCAGTGTGTCCTTTGATCCCTCATTCAACCCTTCAGCTCTCACCCAGGTGGCCCCACCTCAGAGGCTTTTGTTGGAAGAGATGGATTAGAAAACCTCTCTGCTTTGTCTGGGAAAGTGGCGGTCGTTCCCCCCTCCCAGCACTGTTGGGTGACTAATGCACTCCCCACCTTCTCCTCTTTGTACTCACTTTCCACTCTGCCCCCAGGAATTACTTCCCCTGCTCCATAGTGGGGACAAGCTTTTCTGCCCAGCTGGGATGGGTGCCAGCATGCGCTGTCTTTCCAGGGGAGTTTGTGCCTGTGCCTCTCCTTGGAGGAAGGCCGTGTCTCCCGGAGTCACTGAGCTGAAGCCCATGTCCACAGCAGCTGCGGGAGATATAGAAATACAGATAAGAGTCCTCAAGTGCCTCAGGCATGCTGGTGACACATCCTCATCCATCTTTACCTGGGATTAAGCTCTCTGTGTTTATCTAGGTACGGGATGAGCTAAAGACACCAGCACAGTGGGGAGTTGGGACTCCTAAGCTGGTTTCCCCTTGCCTGGGACATCCATCCCCTCCTCTGGGCTCCTGTCTCATGCCACAGAGAATGATAGAACCATAGAATGTCCTCAGTGGAAGGGACCCACAAGAATTACAAAATCACAGAATTGTTGAGGTTAGAAAATACCTCTAAGGTCATGGAGTCTAACTCCTGGCCCTGCACAAGACACCCCAATAATCCCACCCTTTGCCTGAGAGCATTGTCCAAATGCTCTTGGAGCTCTAGCAGCCTTGGAGCCGCAACCATTCCCTGGGGAGCCTGTTTGGTGCCTCATCACAGTCTGAGGAAGAACCTTTTCCTAATATCCAGCCTAAATATCCATTGACACAGCTTCATGCTGTTGTCTCAGGTCCTATCACTGAGCAGCAGAGAGAAGAGATCAGGACCTGCCTGTTCTCACAGATTAACCTGGTCCATTGCTGCTGTGGCCCCATCATGGTGGTGACACCCAGTACACAGGCTGTAGTCATGAAAAATTTGCATTAAATTATGGGGAACTTATTGCTGCCCCACAGCAAACCCTGCTCCTACATCTGGTGGATTATCTGGTTATTTTGGGTTTCAATGCCATTTTTATATCTGGTCATGCTGAGGGGATCTGTCCCTCCTGCTATCAAAGCAGTTCCCTAAAAATTCACCGTTTGCCTCTGTCCCTGAGAATGCTCAAGGCAGGATGAACTTATGGAGAGCAGCGCTGTGGAGATCAACAGAGGTGACAGAGGTGACAGAGGCAGGCAGACAGATGGCAAGCAGGGTGGCAGGCAGACAGGTGACAGCGTGGCAGGTACAGACATGGCAGAGTGGTAGTGTGGCAGGGCAACCAGGCTGTGCTGGGCTGGCTCCCCACGCAGCCGCTTGCTCATTGAACCTGCTTATTCGGGCAGATTGTGTGCTTCACAGCCTGAGTCCTGCAGAGGTGACATATGTTCTTGCTTTTCTTTGATGGTGCCCAAAATCCACATCCCTGTTTCCTCAGACAAACAAGGCTGCTCTCACCTCCTGGCATTGGAGCAAGTTGCCTGCTTCATCTTGCATGGCAGAGAAAGCCCTCCCTGCCCCTCGCTTTCTTTTTCCCAAGGAAATTTCTTGTGCCTGGAGCTCAGGCATTGCCCACTTGGGGCAGCCACCTCAGCACAGACACCTGCTCCTCCCCAGGGACATGGTTGGGTTCCCTGTGAGTGGCTGGGGCTGCCCATGCACCATGGCAGAGGCACTGCCACCTTCGGTGCTCTGCTCTCCAGCCTGTGATGCCTTGATGGGGCTACATGGGAAAGGAGAAATTACATGAGCCCCCCCCTTACTGGGGCAGCAGCTGGCAGTGCCCAACCCTGCCTAGGCTGAGCTCAGACAGCCATGTTGGGGTGCTCCCTGCCTGAACGTATCATTATGGGGGTATTTCTCTGGCTATACATGTGTTTGCCTGGCTGACATTCCCCTGGGAATGGGAGTATTTCCACCCCAGCATGTCCAAGCTTTTGGTGCCTTCCTGTTTGCACTGGAGGTTGAGTATCCTGGGATATCAGTGATTGTCCAGGGTTTGGCACAGGCTCCCTCAGACCTCAGCTCACACCCCCTCCTTTCCCCTTGGGGCTGGAAAGAGGGTGGCAAATGTGACCCCATGAAGAGGAGGAACAGCCCCCTTTGGGGAGGGAAGGGGTGCCAATCCCCCTTTCAAAGCCACCGATGGACAGCCTGGAAATAGGATGGCCAAGTCTGCACAAGACCAAGGTATGGAGGACACTCACATCACCCAGGATGGGTCCCACTACACCAAGAACCACCTGCCAGACAGGAACTTGCTCCAAAGTCCCCAAAACCAAAAGAAGGATGAGGAGCAAGGGGACCATCCCTACTGCCACAGGGCTCCCCCAACCCTGTTTCTGCTCCCTGCCATCCAGAAAAGAGATTTCTTTGTTCTTTTTCAGTCTTTGAAGACCTCTTCTCATTGCTTGTCCATCTAAAAGTGAAGCAGAAGGTTTGAGAAAGGGATTCAGTGCAATCCAGAAAATATCTCTCTGTGGTAATCCCTGGTGCGGTTGCACTGTAGAGGATGGCAGATGAGTGCCTCAGAAGGTGAGGTGGACAGCATGAAGAGTCAAGAATAGGCAGGTATTTTTCCCATGGAAACTTGAGAAGAGTCAGCCTGGGAAGGCAGAAAGGCAGCGGAAATGATTCTGTGCTGAGCCTCGGGAACAGGACTGTGGTTTCCTGTGGCATAATCAGCAGCAAAGGGGAATAATTTTTTCACATAAATTATATATATATATATATATATTAATGTCTTGGAGTAGATTGACATGGATTTTCCAGGATTAAGTGCTTAATGAATCGAAGTGAGGAGGTAAACCCCTGCAAACAGACTCACAGATTGAACCCAGAAGTCCTGGAGAGAAGCCCTGCTCCACAGCAATGGGCACTGCCAGGGTGAGGGTCACTCTCTGTGCCCCTATTTAGCCATTTTCTTCCCCAGATTCTGCGGCCAGTCACTGCTTTGGGCACAGCACTGGAGCTTGTCCCCTGCGGGACCTCCAGCAGCAGAACCTCCACAGTGTCAGGGCTGGGGGCTCCTACACCACAAGCACCGGGCAGAGGCTTAGCACCATGAGCACCTCTGCACCCCAATAACACAGTGATGAGCAGGAAGCTCTGCAGAAGGTCCCGCACTGGTGCAATGTGTGCTGTGCATGGGTCAGCTGTGAGTGGCAGGAAAGATCCTTGCTTCAAAAAAATACTGAGAGATGAGGCAGGGTGTGAGGAGCCTCAGCTCACACCTTCTCTGTGAAGGTATAACTCTCAGCCTGCAACCCAGCTGCTCTAGGAGCCGTGTCCTCCAGCCTTCTCTCGTTGTTTATTATTTTGTTCACTGTTGTATCCCCCTGTGTAAGCAAGCTGCAAATGTCCTTCACAGAGGAAGGAGCCCAACCTCCTTTGGCTTGCTGCTCCATATGCAAATGCCTCACATTATTCACTTGTGACCATATTAAAAACTGCCTCAATATACATCTGGGCTCCTCACGGCTGTCACAAAGTTCTTGTGATGATAAAAAGCAGTTAATCATAATAGCTGTTAATCATTGTAGGTGAGAGGTTCTTGGAGCTTTTCTGTATCTCAGGGTGTTCCCACGTCCCACTGAATCCATCTAAGGGCTAAACCCCAGGGCGGAGGCAGGATGGGGTTGAGCCTGGGGTCAAGGGCTATGCCCGGAGGGGTAGATGGGGCTGATCCCAGGGACATAGGCTGTGCCCAGGGAGGAGGGACAGGATTGGGCTGAGCCCTCCCGGTAACGGTGATGCTCGAGGGACAAAGCTGATTCTGGGGCCGGGGCGGTGCCTGAGGGGCAGGGCTGGGGCTGATCCCGGGCACAAGGACCGTGCCTGGGGGAGGTAGATGGGCTGGTCCCGGGGCAAAGGGGGCAGGAAGATCTGAGTCCGGGTCGGCAGGACTCGCAGCCCGGGGCCGCTCCGCGCAGTGCCACGGAGCCGGTGTCCCGCCCGGGTGGGCCGGGGCGGCGGTGACTCAGCCGGGAGAGGCGAGGGAGGAGGAGGCGGGAGAGGAGGAGCGGCAGGAGCCGCCGCAGCCGCCGCCGAGCCGCTCACCTGCCCGGCCCCGCCATGGCCCGCCGCCTGGCCGCCCTGCTCCTACTCCTGGCCCTCGGCTGCCTACTGGGCATCCTCCTCCTCCTCCTCGGCTCCGGGGACACGCGGGGCCCGCCGGGCTTCAAGGTGAGCGGGGCGGTGCGGGGGCACCGGGCGCGAAGTGGCAGTGGGCACCGGGAGGTCCTGGGCTGCTGGGGGAGCCGCCGTGGGCACCCCGGTGTATGGCATTCCTGGTGTGCGGGATTACCGGTGCGGGAGAGGCTCCGCCATCAGGGGATCCCCAGCGTCACGGGAGGGGCCGGGGCTGAGGGGTCCCTGATCTGCGGAGAGGGTCGCAGGGAGCAGCCCCCGCCGGGTGCGCAGGGACGGGGCTGCCCCGGTAGCGAGACCCGTTGTGTGACACCTCCGCTGCGGGACCCTCGGCTGCGGGATCCTCGGCCGCCCAGCCCTTGTGCCTTAGGACCTGCGCTTTGGGAGGGGAATCTGTTGGACACACTGAAAGATAGCGGCCCCCCAGGCCAGAACAGCCGAGTCAGCATCTGCTGCTGCGGCTCTGCCTGGGCCAGGGCTCCCCTGCGCACCCCAGCATCTCCCCGGGCTGCACTGCATTGCCCGAGCCAGCGCTGCTGGGTGACAAATGCTTTGAATACAAGCTGCGGGTTTTTTTTCTTTTTTCATTGTAAATTCAGATGATGAAAGAAGTTCCCGAACAATTTCTTGTTGGCCAAGTACTCCTTTTGTAGTCCAAGTCTTTTGTTTTAAAATAGTCCCAGGCTCTTGTCCTGAAAAATAGTTCATCTAAAACCCCCTTTTTCTCATCCCAAGCAATTTGCTTGGAAACTTTCTGAGCTAGCCTGCATGCCAGATGTGCTGCTGCCTTCTCTCTGGGTTTGTCAGATGTAATGAAGATCAGAATGAGAAGACAAGCTGGCTTAGCCAAGATGACCCTTGCTGCTCTTAGTATAACTACCAATTATTAACTCCTTCTCTGTGACACCTTTCTTTGCCACCCATTGCCACATGCTGGGGCATCTTGGGCAGTGCCCTGAGCTGGTTTCAAAGTGGATTTTATCTCTTGGAACACGGAGGAATTAGATCAGTACCAAGAACCCCATATGTAGCACTTGGGTCAGCCTGGAAAGCCTTTCTTCTTCCTGGTTCCAAGATGGAACTTTGTTTTTAAACCAAATGAATTCCCAGAAACTTTTTTCTTGTGCTTTTTTTGGTGCTTTATCACTCTCTGAGTGGTAGCACCTTCTAGTCTGCAGCCAGTGCTGTGGTTTGGGGCCAAGCATCCCTGAACACTCCCCTAGGTCCTGGCCCAGGGACTCAGGGTTCCTGGACATGCCAAGTGCTGTGAGGTCCAGCATGGTGTGTGCACCAGTGTCCAGCAGTGCCTGTTCCCATGGGGCTGGCACCGGGGAGGTGCTGAGGAGTTGCTTTCGCACAAAGCTCAGTGCTGTTTTGAGAATGCAGAACTTTGTTATTTTAACTCAGCCCATAAGATGCCCACATGGTTTAGAGGTCAGTCCTGCTATGGGAGACCCTGGGCACATCTTCCCATGCCCTGGGCAAGATGTGGTCCTTGCTGACTCAGTCCACGTTAGCTGCTGGATAGTGCTGTTCACTGCTGAGCTACAGCTCCACATCTTCCCTTTCCAGCTCCTTTGCTTGGAATGTAGCCTTAAAACCACCCTGATTAGTTATCTTGCTGCTGAGGGACTGATCCTTCCCTCGTAGGTCTGCTGTGGAGCTCATGGCCTGACTGCCCTGAGCTGCTGCCTGCCCTTGACAGTCCTTTTCCTTCTTCTTTTGGCAAATGTATCTCTGGCAATTTCTACGTCCTGTGGCTGCTGTGCCTACTGCAGCAGGAAGGAAACCTGTCGCAACTCACTGCAAACCTGGGTGCCGCATGACCTCACCACCCTTGAGGGAGGCAGAACGTTGGGGGGCCAGGAACGAGCCCCTCTTGCGACATGGGGCAGCCGGGAGAGCCTGTGGGATGGGGGCTGGAGTCCTGGGCATGGCCATGGGGCACAGTGCCAGGCAGCAGCACATGGGGCATTCTCAATGTCCCCATCTGCCTCCTCCCCTGGGCAGAGCCATACACTGATCAGGAGCCCCAAGCTCTACCCATGGCCTCTGGGAACATCACTGTCCTCTGTGTGCCCTCTGCAGGGGCTTTAGGACTGAGCAGCCCTGACTGGGGCTGGGCTAAGTGATGTTGTGTTGGGGCAGAGCCCTTGGGACCATGGGTGACCCAGGAGGCAGCAGAGATAGGGCTGGCATTGGAAAACTGTCCCAGTGTGGGGCCACAATGGGGACCCCTCTGTGTCCCCTCGCCCTGCAGCATCACCAAGGTCTGATCAGGGAGTTCTGTTAGAAAAATCCCTGTGCCACCAGGAGATGCTGGTGTTGGGGACTGTCCCACGTGCATGAGACCCTGCCAAGCCCTGGGCACCAGCAGGCAAATATGCCGAGGCAGATGAGAGGGGTGATGGGAGCCAGGTGATGGCACGGGAGTGTGCCAGGGCATCCTTGTGTCTCCCCAGCCCTTGTTTGCAGTGTGCTTGTTAGCAGGCACAGGGCAGCTCAGGTGGCAGAGGGCAGCGCTTACACTGCAAAGCACTAACGGGGTGGGCTTTTATCCTCTCTCCTGGGGTTTCCCACCTGTAGGGCCCCTGCAGTCCACCTGCCCATGCCTGTGGCTCAGCCGTGACTCAGACCCACATGGCAGCACACTTTGCTCTGAGGAATGCAGTGGCTCTGATGCCCAAGCCCAGGGTCTGGGCAGGGACAGAGACTAGGACAGGGACAGGATCTGGGGCCAGGGGCTGGCACCATTGCACACCACTGTAGGTGACTCCATTCATAATTTCTGTGTGAATGCTGGAGGCATGGGTACCCTCGGGACTGGAGGAGATGACATTCCTTCATCACTGGGAACGAACCAGGCTGCCCAAGTCTGCCTTGGTGCCTTCATGCACCATGGCTCCCACCCCTGCTCACCACTGCCAGGTGAGGACGGCTTCTCCACAGGGACAGGCTGGGGTGCCAAACCCTGTGCCCCCAGGAGGGGCTGGCACAAGGCTGTGGCAGCTCCTCTCATGCCAGGGTGGCTGTGGAATGAGCTATGGCGGCAGTTGACCAGGCACTCTCTACAGTGGCAGCACCATCATGTTGCAGCACGTTACCTCAGGTGGGCCAAGCTCTGCTGCCACCACCACCAAGGCCGGAAGACCCCTGGTATGCCCCTCACCCACCACTCCACACCTGGTGGCAATGGGCTGGGGGTCCAAGATGAGAGAACTCCACCCTGACCCACAGGTGCTGGCAGCAAAGAGCACTAGGATGTGTCTACATGGGGCAGCCAGTTCTGCATCCTGCCCCAGAGGTGCCATTGTCACCCCAACAGGTCACCTCTGCATGGGGCTTGCCCTGGGCAAGCGGGGCAGTGGGGCTCAGGCAGAGGGGTCCACCCAGGGGTGCTGCAGGCAGCATGTATGGTATCCCCTCCCGGGGAGCTGGTAACCTTGTTTGGCAGGAGGAGCGGGGTTATTTATAGCTAGAGAATGGCCGAGCCATACAAGGACAGGAGGGATGAGGGGCCTGGCTGCCCTTCTTTGGCCAAGAGCATCCCAAGGAGCCATTTCAGGTGTCCCTCCCCACCACCAGTCTCAGGGACCTGGTAGCATGGCTCAGCACAGATGCAGGCAGCCAGGAGTGGTGGTAGCCTGCAGTGGGGGAAGAGCCCCCTGGGCTGCACTCACGGGGGCCCCCTTACCCAAAAAGCCGGAGTCCCTGTGCTATTCCAAATAGCATGCCGGATGGCCAGTATCCTACTCCCAGTCACGTCCCAGGCAGTGCCCTGTTTGGGCAGGTGTGGGCCCAGCTGTGCCAGGCTGGGCTGAGCAGAGCCTGCCTCTGCCAGATGATGCTCTGGAGCTGCTGGGCACCGACAGGGTTGGAGTGGTTGTGCACTGAGCGCCAGTGCCTTCCCTTGGGAAGGGCTGGAGCAGCGAGGGGGCCTTCTGCCTCCAGGCCTGACCCACTGCCTTCCCCCTGCAGTACGGCATCGTGCTGGACGCTGGGTCCTCCCACACTGCCATGTTCGTCTACAAGTGGCCTGCAGACAAGGAGAATGACACCGGGGTGGTCAGCGAGCACAGCATGTGCGATGTGGAGGGTAAGGGCTGGCCCTGGCCCGGGGCCAGGGGCTGGTGGCGGTGTTTGTTGCATCCCTGTGGCAGGGCAGCATGGTGTGAGTGCCCCTGCCGTGCCCAGCTGCCTCCCTCTGTATTCACTGGTGTAGTGACATGTTCTAGAGGGTTCAGTTCTATTCCCAAAATGTCTCCCAACTCCCCCCAAGGCTTGCAGCCATGCATGCTTGTGGTTTATCTTTTCCTGGCAGGTACTGAACCACCAGGGAACAATCCAGCTCCCTGCCTAGCCCAGTGAGGAGCCAGGGTTGTTTTTTCACTCTCCATTTATCAACCTTTCCCAGACTGTCAGCCAGCAGGGGATGCAGTGTGGGCAGGGAGATGTGGCTGGACCCTGGATGGCTCCATGCCCACAGAAACCTGCCTTTTGGACATCCTGGAAGGGGCAAAGCTGTTCACCAGGGATCTTCCCACTGAGCATCATCCCCTCACCAGCAGGGAGCAATGCTGTTTCCTCTTCACAGGTCCTGGCATCTCCAGCTACAGCTCGAACCCTCCAGCAGCCGGGACAAGCCTGGAGCACTGCCTGAACCAGGCCCTGAGAGATGTGCCCAAGGAGAAGCACGTGGGCACCCCGCTTTACCTGGGTGCCACAGCTGGCATGCGCCTGCTCAAGTGAGTGCTCGGGGGGCCCTGTCATGCCACTCTGCCGTGCCACCCTGACATGCCAGCTTGCCATGCACAGCAGGGGTGGAGGTGGTGAAGGATGGCTGAAGTGTTGCCCTTTTGCTGGGCAACACCCAGCTGCCCAGTGCTGAAGTGGTCCTGCTTTTCAGAGCAGGATATGCTCTGCAGGGTACAGCCAGCACAGCACTAGTGGAAAGGGGCTGGTGGGGGGCCAACACCAGGATAAACCACCCAGACTTTTTGGCTTGCTAGGAGGAAAATCCCTTGCACCCACTGCCAGCCTGCTGGTACACAGTGAGAATAATCACCCCTCATAAAGCACACAGGGGGAGGAGTTGTGCTCCCCTCACCTAGCCCAGGCAGGATGGATCCCATCATCCCAGCAGGAGGAAGCACACTTCATTCCTGCTACCTGCCTCCTCCAGCAGAGACAAAGGGAATTAGCTGGCGGTTTTTTGGGACATGCCTATAGGTACCTAGGCAAGGGCTCACCTCTCTCCTGAGCCCTGTTGTGGCAGTGCTGGCCCCAAGGGCTGTTAGGACAGGGAGGGCTTTGCCGCACTGTGGCACAGCCCTGTCACTTTGCCCTCTCACTTGGCCCACAGCATTGCGGACCCGCAGGCATCAGACACTGTCCTCGGAGCTGTGGCAGCCACGCTGAAGACGTACCCCTTTGATTTCCGGGGAGCAAAGATCCTGTCAGGAGAAGAGGAAGGGGTCTTTGGCTGGGTCACTGCAAACTACCTCCTGGAGAACTTCATCAAGGTGGGCAGGGGACAGTGACATCCAGTGGGATGGCTGTGGTGGCTGGGCAGCTCATCATATGCTTATGCCTGCTCTTGTCCTCCTTGGCTCAGCGTGGATGGCTCGGAGAATGGATCCAGCCTCATAAGAAGACCCTGGGGGCTATGGACTTTGGGGGTGCTTCCACACAGATCACCTTTGAAACCAGGGACATGATTGAAAACCCCAGAAACGAGGTGATGCTGAAGCTGTATGGCCAGGCGTACAAAGTGTACACACACAGCTTCCTCTGCTATGGGAGGGACCAGGTCCTCAAGAGGCTGCTCTCCAAGCTCCTCCAGGTACAATGTGTGCTTGATGTGGATGCTGGCTGTCATGACCCCACAGTTGCCCCCTCATCCCAGTGTTTACGCTGTCCCCCAGCCCTGGGCCAGTTACTCACCCTTACCAGCCAACTCGGGTTTTGCCCCTAACCCTCTCCTGTGTTCCCAGGGCTTTCTCCCACCATCTCCATTAGGTGATGCAGCCCTTGGCCAGAGCCAAGACACCCCAAGCCATTTTTAGGCTCTTTTGGCAACTGCTCTGTGTCTCGCTGCTCAGGCTCCAGGGGAGCTGTGGCTATGGCACAGCTCATGCATCCTGTGTGTCCCTCCTCTGGCAGACTGAGAGCTACCAAGAAACTGTCTCCCATCCCTGCTGGCCTATGGGCTACAACAAGAGCCTGTTGCTGAGCAGCATCTATGACAGTCCCTGCACGGAGAAGGAGAGGCCAAGCCTTGCCCTCAACACCACCATTACCTTGGTCGGCACCGGGAACGGGAACCTCTGCGTTCTGCATGTCAGCAAGCTCTTTGACTTCACCAACTGCTCCTTCTCCCACTGCTCCTTTGATGGTGTTTTCCAGCCAAAGGTTTCAGGAAACTTCATTGTAAGTCCTGGCATGGAGCAGGGTGATGACCCAGCTGCTGGCTGAGCAAGTTGTCCCCAGCTCCCCAGCATCATGTGGCAGCAAAGCCAGACCCCCCGCTCTGCAAGGGCAGTTGTTGGTGCCTACCATGCTGGCCAGAGTGTCTGCTCATGGTGAGACAGTTTGCGCCCAGCCTGTCCCACAGCTGCTCCTTTCCCTCCATCAGGCCTTCTCTGCCTTCTTCTACACGGTAGACTTCATCCAGACTGTGATGGGGAGACGTGTTCACCTGCCCAGTGACCTGAAGGATGCTGCAGAGACCATCTGTGCCACCAGCTGGAGCGAGGTGGGCTCCCTGGGCATGGCGGGAAGGAGGGGGCTGCTTCATGTCCCAGGCTTTGAGAGAAGCCTTTGGAGGACACTGGGTTTCCTGGCACCAATGGAGTAGGGGGAAGGCAATTGATGGCTCCTACGTGGGACTGGGAGGGGGCTCAGGTGGGTATGGGCAGACTTGGCCTTACAGATGCAACCGCCCTGAGCTTCAGGCCACGGACACAAACCTGGCCATTGCTGGCTTGACCCCTCTTCTCTTTCCCTCCGTGCATCCCACCCAGCTGCTCCAGAAAGCCCCCAAGCTGGAGAAGAGGCTGCCAGATTACTGCGCTGTCAGCACATTTGTGTATTTGCTCACCACCAAAGGCTACAGCTTCAACAACCACTCCTTCCCCAACATTGCCTTCCAGAAGAAGGTGGGTAGCACCAAAATACATCCCCATCCCATGGGATCTCTTTGGAGTTAGGCCAAAGAACCCTGCAGGAGAGATGATCCCACATGGAAAAAGAGCCAAGAACAATCAAGGAAGATCTCAGTGAACAAGGGCAGGATGGAACTCTCCGTTTTTGTAGGGATCTCCTGTGGGATGCAAAAAAATGAGCTGAGCTGGCTGTGGGGTGGTCATGGGGTCAGGTCCTTCAGCCCTTCCTTGGCCCTCAAGATACCAGCCATCCCAAATAATGCTTTGCTGAGGCTTTTTGGGAAGTTATCTCAGGGCAGCATCCCACTTTTGTCTGCAAGTGCCATGGGCTGTGCAAGGAGATCAGGACTGGCCTGAGCATACAAGGTTTTATTCCCAGGGGATGAGCCCAGTTCAGCTCAGGATGGTCACTGCTCTGTCCCTGGGATGGCTGGACCCGTGGGCAAGCAGGGGCTCAGGGGGCTGCGGGCTCCCCCACACTCTTCCCTCTTGGGCTGACACTGAAGTGGTCCCTGAAGGGTCTGGAGCACAAGTCTTAGGAAGAGCGGCTGAGGGAGCTGGAGGGGCTCAACCTGGAGTAAAGGAAGCTCAAGGGAGACCTTCTCACTCTCTACAACACCCTGACAGGAGGTTGTAGCCAGGTGGGGGTTGGTCTCTTCTCGCAGGTAACAAGTGACAGAAGGAGGAAATGGCCTCAAGTTGTGCCAGGGGAGGTTTCAGTTAGATTTTAGGAAAAATTCCTTCATGGAAAGTGTGGTCAGGCATTGGAACAGGCTGCCCACGGACGTGGTAGTTACCATGCCTGGAGGGATTTAAAATACATGCGGATGTGGCACCTGGGGACATGGTTTAGTGGTGGCCTTGGCAGTGCTGGTGTTACTGGTTGGACTCCATGATCTTAGATGTCTTGTCCAACTTTAATGATTCCATGATTCTATGATTCTAAGGTCTCCTGAGGCCCATGCAGCTGGGCTAGCTGGGTGGTGACCATGCCGTGCTGTTTCCACAGGCAGGAGAAACCTCCATTGGCTGGGCCCTGGGCTACATGCTGAACCTCACCAACATGATCCCGGCAGAGAAGCCCTCCTCCCACAAAAGCATGTTGTACAACTACTGGGTCATCCTCATCCTGCTCTTCGTGGTCACCACCCTGACATCCCTGGTGACTGCCATCTGCCTGCTCCGGCACAGCAAGTCCAGCATAATCTGATGGTGGGGACAGGGTGGGCTGTGTCTGCAGGACCAGCAGCATCCCACCTGCTGGAGGCTCCATGGTCTGAATGCTTGGGATGTGGCAAGTGCTCAATGTCCTCCTCCGAGGCCTGACACTGACCCAGAAGGAAAGCTGTCCCCTTTTGCCCTCCCCTTGCCCTCAAGCTGCAGGAAAGGAGGGATAGAAGAGGATCACTGGCCCTGTGGGAGAAGGGCTTAAATGTTTCCCAGCACTACCCAGGGATGGACCCTGGAGCAGGCTCGGGAATGGGACATTCAGAGCTAGGACATCTTTTTGCCACCAGAGCTGAGCTGGACTGCGACAATGAGCCCAGGCAACAACAGGATTCATTTTCACGTGTATGTGATGAGTGGGGAATATTACTTACACTAGTCCTTATAGCCAACCTCGCTAGCCAGTCCCTGGAGCATCAGCCCTGCCTCCTGGGGAGCTCTGGGCATCACCCGAAGCCCATGCTGTCTTTCTGGCTGACCAACAAACCCCACTGACCTTCCTGAAGGCAAGGTCTTGGCCTTAGCCGTGGCCATTGGCCTCAGCTTTGCGTAAGGACTTAGCAACAACCAGATGTGGGAAGATGGCAGCTTCTAGGTCCCACTTCAACAACCAGACATGGTGCCTTCCCTATCCCCGTGGTTCCTATGCCAGACTTGACTTTGCCACAGCCAGAGACCCCTGCATGCCCCGGTTCCTACGGCTCCGCGGTGCATGGCCATGCCGGCACAGAGGCGATGGGCTCCCGCATGGTCGGGCTTTGCTCTGCACTGGGATTTGAGTTCAGCATCACCCCATACCAGGCAGCTGGGAGGATGCACCTTCATTTCCAGTTGAGTAAGAACAGGGATGTGCAAAGATGACGCTTTGGTTTTGTTTGTTTTTTTAATAATCTGAAATAAAACTTTGTAACCACTGCTATGGCTCAGTGGCTTGTGATCAGCAACAGGCCGTTCAGCCTGGCTGTCCCATGGGGGCAGAGCTCCTCAGCCACATCCCCAGGTCAGGCTCTGCCCAAAGGTCTCAGCCTTTGCAGCCAGTCCAGTGCTGAGACACCATTACAGCTCTATGTGCTCTACCAGCCTGGAGACCACCTCAAATAGACCAAGGTGGGCTGGAAACCTCACTCCAGACCCAGGCCCACCTGGAGGTGGAGGTGCTCCAGCCAGCCACAGTCACCAAGCTCATGTTTCCCCAGTGCTGGAGGTACAGTCACCCCAAAGCTGGGGGCAGGCAGCTCAAACTGTCCCTCACTGCCACAGCCCCCATGCAAAACAACCTGCCAGCAGCCTCCACTGCCAGGGCCCAGCTCTGGTGCTCAAGGATGGTAGCAAAGCAGCTCACATTTGCTGCTGCAGTCACTGGCAGCTCAGAGACACCAGGATACACACTGCAGTGCTCAGCAGCTGCATGGGGCTGGTCCCAGCTCTCCAACCCATTGGGAAGCCTCCCCCTGCCCTGCACATTCCACAAACACTGGAGAAGAGTGGCTGTAGGGAGCTGCAGTTTCTCGCTGCCCTCTTTGCTCCTGCTGGCAGCACGAACTCAGCTCCGAGGGTTTGCTCATTTCCCAACACCCTTCCGTGCTCCAGCTGAACTCCTGAAATGCTTGACTTAATACACCTGTTCACTGCAGCACTTTGCTTTCAGCTCTTCCACTGGCTGTTCCTCCTCTCTCTGCACAGGGCAAGCCTGATTCCAGTTCAGATGATGCCGTGAACCCTCAAACCCAGTTTCCTCCCCAAGCTCCTCATCTCCTCAGCACAGGGACTCCCTCCTGTGGTGAGGCTCAGGGCCTGTCTACGTATCTCACACAAAGGAGAAGGCACTTCTGGTTCCTGAGGCTGAAACGCTGCTCTAAGAACCCAGGCAGCTCCCAGAATTCAGGTTGGGTTTCCTCTTCTAAGAAATTCAGCTGCAGGTGAACCAGAGCTGGACATCCACCAAGAACAGACAATTTATATAGTCAAGACTTGGAGTCTGACATTAGGAAAAACCCCACATGCCCTGCTGTGTGCAAGGGATTTGAGACAGTACCATTACCTTGCCAAGTAGTTATGGATATGGACAAGCAATCTGGGACTAGCCAGTGACAGATGAGCACTGCAGAGAGGGGCCCTGGGCACATGGTCACCCCTGTTGCAGGGGAAGAGGATACCCCAGAGGTCACCCACCTGTGGGGCTCAGCTCAGGCCTGTTCAGGTAGGTATGAAAAGCCTTGCTGCTGCGGTGGAAGGGACATGGGGACTGGCTGGGCTCAGGAAACATAGGGGACACAGCAACAGCTCTGCCCCCCCAACTTAGCCGAGACCTGTCTGTGCCTGGAGCCATGTCAGAGCAATCTAGTTGCTGACTGAGTGTGAGTGCCATCGCCACAGAGGGACCAGAGCTCTCTGCTCCAGCATTCACTGCAGAGGTAGCCTCAGGTTGACATTCACCACCTGCTCTGTCCTTCACCTCATCCACAAGAAGTGCCTTCAGTTCTCAACTTTTATTGTATACCCAGTGCAATGTGCAGAGGACATGGGGCAGGCAGCAGCAATCCCTGATTGCTCCACCATGCTCTCACCTGCAGGATCAAGTCCTCTGAGCTTCCCAGCAGTGTCACCAAGCCCACCAGCTTCACAGGCAGCATGGTCAGCATCAGGTTGGGCAGGCAGGAGGAGGTGAAGTGGGACACGGGCACAGCATGCTACGCTCTGCTGGCTACTCCACCACGTCACTGTACCTGTTCCTCCTCACCGGTGTTGCGGTGCTGTCCCTGTCCTCTGCACTGGGGAGGTTTTCTGCAACAGAAAGTACAAGTTCCCTGGACCTCCAACCACCCTGGTGAGTTTGCCAAAGGTGGGCAAAGAACCACAGAGCCTTGGTGAAGCATGTAAAGCCTCTTCAAGTTGGCCCAGCTTTGAGAGCTCAAGGTATGTGTGGGAGGGAGCAGTGAGCAGCCATGAGAATTATCCAGCAACGCCAGTCTTGATGCCCCTCCAGTTCTGCCCACCCTACAGAGCAGCAAACCACTCCACATCTCAGTTGCTCTCCCTGTCCCTTACCTTCTCCTTCCTCTTTCCAGCAAATGAGTCTTTTGTATGGCTCTGGTGAATACCCAAAGCAGGCAGGGCAGGAGACAGTAGCAAGTGCACCCAGCCCACATCACCAGCCCTGCTCAGGAACCCACTGTGCCAGGTGCCCAGAGGGACGTGGGAGGCAGGAAACCAGGTAAGGAGCACCACCCACCATGGGTGCTCCTGCTCCCATCCCTTGGCTGCAGGGTGCCAGTGTGGGACTTATATTGAGATTTTGGCAATGACAGTCAGCAGCTTAATTACAAGATAGGAACAGCAAAGTAATTATTGCAGCAGGGAAGAACCACGCACGACAAGCTCAGGGAAAGCAGTAGGAAGATATGACTGCACCTGCACGCTGAGACACCCCACCACTCACGGCGAGCTCCTGTGGGGACTTGCCTGTCTCCAGGTAAATCCAGAAGTTGGAGCATTTCTGCGTCTCAGCTCTGGTTACCACGTAGCTTCCGAGGGACCCTGCAGCTGGGAAGGCAGAGGTGCGCCTGGGAGTGCCAGCAACACCTTGGTGGGGACAGCACCTGCTGCCGCGAACCCTCCTGAGCCCTCGGGGCCGGGGCACAGGGAGGTGACTGGAGAAAGGGACGAGCTCCCATGCCAATGGCAAATACCCCTCTGTACCACCTGGGCTGGGCACTTACCCGCAGCGAGCAGCAGGCTCCACTGAGGGCTGTATGGCAGCTTCTGCCACGCCAGTTTCTGCACTGCGAAGGCGGCCCCGCTGCCTGCCGAGACCGGGGCCGGGGTTACTGGACACGGCCGGGACGTCCCCGCTGCCCCCGGGGAGCGGCCAAGGACAGTCCGGGCGATGCCGAGGTGGCTAGACTGGCCCGTACCTGCCAGGAAGGTACCGATGCCCTTCATGAAGGCGTGGGACTGGCAGGCCGCGTACTGCTGCAGCGCCTGCGGGGACGCGTCAGTGCGGGGGCCGGAGGCCTGTACGGCCCCTTCAGCCCCGGCCCTCCCCGCAGCCCCCGGCCCCCCAGCCCGTCCTCCGCAGGGCGCACCGGGTGCTTGGCGGCCACATCATCCTCCACCCGCCGCACGCCCAGGTTCACCATGGCGCGGCTGCCGGGCCCGGCTCTGGGCAGGACCCGCCCCTTCCACCGCCCTTTCCGCCGCGGCCATGGCGGAACCGGCAGGGCCTTTTCACCTGCTGCGAACTGGGACGGGCCGATTCCTCTGCTACTGCGGACCCAACGGCGCCGTCTAGTGANCTGCGTATGTACCGGGGGGGCCAGGGGGCGGCGGGGGAGTTCGGGGCTGAGCCCCGGGGTGCCGGCGGGGCAGGGATGGACCTGGGCCCAGGCTAGGCCGTGTTGGACGCGCTCTCCTCCTCCTCTCCCTCTGCAGCGGTGCCCGCCGGAGGAGCACAGTGCGATGCTCAGGTGGGTGCCGCCGCCCTGGGACCTCCCTCTCTACGGGCAGCCTCTCACCCCGGGCTCCCCACACCCCAAGCCCCACCTCACCCGGGGCTCCCTCTCTCCCCCGCTTCCCTCACCCCCGCTCCCCGCAGGGCCGCCCTGGGTCACGGGGCCGCCGCGCTGAGCCTGGGCCCGGGTTCGGCCACGCTGCGGCTGCCGGAGGAGCCGCGGTGTCCGGCCCTGGCCCTCGCCCAGCTGCCCGCCGCCGAGGCGCGCAGCCAGCTGCAGGCGCTGGTCTTCGGCATGGCCGGCTGCATCGAGAGCCTGGAGAGGCGCCTGGAAGGTCCGTGGTGGGTTTAGAAGGGGGGAGGACTAGCGGCTCCTGCCACCTTCATGGGATCGTCGCCCCTACCTAAAGTGCCCTAGGTGCCCCAGTTCAGCCGCAGCAGGAGAGGTCTGTGCCTCCCGGGCATCACCCCAGGTGGTTTCTTCTCACCGGTCCCAGTGGGCCAGCAGCGGAGCTGCCATCGCTTCCCTGTTCGGGCTGGCCCATTCTCAAAGCCGGCCGTGGTCTGCACCAGACCCCCGTGAGCAGAAGAGACCCTGCCTGGGCCCAGAGGGCACAGTGGTATGTCTCTGTGTGGAAACACAGCCCTCTCCTCATGGCCAGCACCACACTAGTGTCCTGAATGTGGGAGTCACCTTATAGACATCTTTGTTTGAGGGGTCTGGGAAGATTTTGGAGCAGCAGCAGTCTGGATGGAAGTGCTGAGAGGAGAATGGGGCTCAGTTTGGCTGTGGAGGGAGCTTGCTGGGGAGGCTTGAAGTGCTGCATGTGGTATTGGGGGGTATTGTCACAAGCTTTGGCTCTGGCTCCTGTTCTCAGTAGCAGTGGAGACATTGGCATCTTCCTGCAGCCCTCAGAAGAATGCTGCCCGGAGCCAGCAGCTCTTCCTGCCAGGTAGGCACTGCCAGGGGCACCTGCCCTGGTCCTGCAGTCTTCTGTCTTCTCCTCCCTGGAGGCTGCTGGTCCTGTATCCATGTGCTCTCCAGGACACTGAGTGCCCTAGGCTGTGGCTGCTGGCAGTCACCTGTTGTCCTGGTGCTCTTCCGGGCAGAGCAGGGGCAGGGCTCAGTATGGTGGGTCTCAGGGTGTCTGGGATGCTCAGGTCAAAGGCTGGGCATTGCCAGCCTCAGGAGGGCAGGCTTTCCTGTGCTTCTGCACTGGAGGCTGTGGCAGGTCCATGGCTCCTTTTGGGAGAGGAGGCCAAGTTTGGCCCTTCCTTGCCCTCCATGGCTGCTGGTCCTGCCAGGCTGGGCTCCCAGAGGCTCCCTCTGGCCCTGGAGGGACTAGCAGGGCTGCCAGAGCTCCTGGCTAGCCTGTAATCTGTGTCCTGCCCTTTCCTGACCGAGGCAGACCCCAGCCCCAGGAAGAGTAAGGCTTCTGGCTCAGGTCTGCCAGCCAAGAGGAAGGTCCCAGGGGAATCTCTCATTAACCCTGGTTTCAAAAGGTCAGTGCTGGGGCTGGGCACTGCTCACTGGGCACCCTGTGAGCTCTGCTCTGAAGCTATGTGGCAGCAGGGCATGGGGCTTGGGGCTCTGATGCTTCTTCCATCTCCTTCCAGCAAGAAGGCACCATCTGGAGTGAATTTCGAGGACTCCTGATGGGTGCTGGCCTGTGCCCTGATGACTGCCCTGTGGATCCCTATGGACCCCTATGTCTGAACGAGGGGGTGTTCCTGTGTTCCGGGCCTGCCGAGCTCCTCGCACCCAGGGAGACAACAGAGCCAGCAGCACCTGGCAGCCACCCCTCAGCTGGGGTGGTGGCAGGGCCTTTGGGGGAAAAGATGGAGCAGAGGGGACACCAGCATGGTGGGTTTTTCTCCTGCAGCTCTTCCCTGCTGGCAGGGACCACCTCCTGACCTCACTTACCATGAACTGGTGGAGTTTGGATAGAACTTTTATACTGTGGAATGGAAGGATCACCAATGGAAGGAATGTGCTTTGCTTCTTGCTAGTAAAGGTGTTTTTAGCCAGCTGATCTCTCCAGATGTGTCTGTCCATTCTGCCTCTCCCTTTCTCAGGAAGTCTTGGACCTGTTTCAGCTGAACCCGGAGGTCCGGGCCTCAGAGAAGTTCCCTTCCCTGCCAGCTTTTTGCAAGTGGGTTGATGGGTGTGTGGTTAGAGCCTGGCCAACCTCTCTGGAGAGCTGAGAGGGTGGGCTCTGCCTTGCTGGGCAGTGGGCGAGGATGAGGAGGTCAGTACAAAGCCTCGTGAGGGAGGAGCTGCTGGGGTAGTCACTCCAGACTCACACTGGTCTTGCTTGCAAAGCCTTTATTGATTTCCAGGAACTCTGAAGCTTAGCTTGGGCTTTCCCTGCTTCACAGCCCCCAAGTCTCCTGAGAGCTTCCTAACAGCAAGTTCTGGGGGGAATTGACCTCTGCCCATTGCCTGTGCCATCCCCCTCCAGCTCTCTCTATGGCTGTGCCAGGTCCCCTCACCCAGTGCAGGTGTGAGGGCACCCTGTGGCACCTGCTGCCCAGGCGGGTGGCACAGTGTGCCTAAGCAAGTGGCTGCAGGGCAGCTTGTTGTCCCCAGCTCTGCCCCTGCCCTCAGCCTGGCACAGCTTTGGCAGTGATGGTGCCCATGGCTGTGCCCCTTTGCCCTCACCCTGATGCTTGAGGGGCCACAGAGCTTGTCCTGGTTGTGAGGAAGGGTGGGTGGCACAAGAGGGGCTCAGTGCATTGCCAGCACTGGGTGCCAGTGGAGGGAATTTGGGTGCAAGGGGCACATGTTATGCTCGGCTCTCCTGAGCCCCTGCAGGCAGGGTCAGGGTGGGCGCTGACCTCCTGCCTGACCCCAGCCTTGGCCCTGCACCCACCGGGGCACGTGCCCGGCTCACTGCGGTGCCCGAACCACAGAACGGTAGGCTTGTATAATCTCCTGGCTATTGGGGCAGGTGTATTTGAACTCCTTGGTTTCATTGGCACTGTTGAGGTATCGCCACACGCCGCTCAGGTCCTTGGGGATCCCAAAGCGGCGGTAGTGCTGGCACACGACCTGCAGGCACAAACAGGGGAGCCTTGCCTGACACTGTGCCAAGGAGGGCCCTACCACCAGTGCAGGCACCAGTTGGGAAGGGTGGCAGGGAGCCAGGGGACATCCCTGGTGCTGCACAGTCGAGGGCTGGCACTCAGGAGGGGATGCAGAGGGGAGTGGGATCTGTGTGAGGGCGTTGTGCTGGGCAGGGCTCCTGGGGAGAGGGATGCTGGCAGACACAGAGATGACAGAGTGACTGGGAAAGGAGCAGGGGCTTGCTGTAGGCACCAAGAGGAAGGTGAGAGCATGGGACCAGTGGCAGGGGGATGCCAGGGAAAGGAGAAGGGCATGGTACTGGGATGCCCTTGGCTTACCTGAACAATGTTTAGCTTGGGCAGCAGGTTGCAGTCGGCCAGTGTGAGGTGGTCTCCATCGAGGAAGCGGCGCTGCGAGGCCCGGAGGTGAGGGTCCCGGGCCAGCTCATGCTCCAGAGGGGCGCACAGGTACTCATCCAGCTTCAGCAAGGCCCGCAGTAGGCTCCGCTGCAGCGCTGCAGGGAGGATGTACAGATCACAGTACAGCCCTGCTGCAGGCATGGGGGCCCTGCTCTGCTGTGGCGTCCTGCCAGCCTAGCCCTGTGTCCAGGCAGCACCTGTCAGCCTCTTCCCACCTGGCCCAGGCTGGCACCTGCCTCTGGCCTCCCACAGAGACCTGGCACAGCCACACTGAACCACATAGGGAGGGCAGTGCCTGGGCAGACCCAGGTGTGGTGGGGGGACTGGGAAAGCTCAGCGTGACCAGGCTAGGCTTTGGGGTGTGGCACCTGAGAGCTTGCATGGGGTGCTCCCCCACCCGCTCCTCACCCTCGTCCTGGGCAGGCACTGGGTTCTTGATGAAGGCGGAGAACTTGTGGAAAATGTCGTTCCCAGCCAGGCTCGACTCCGGGTACTGTGGGACCAGACTGGGGCACCTGCGGGGATATGGGCACAGCTGAGGCAAGTGGCAGAGGCTGACAGGTTCATCAGCCCCCTCTTCCCTCAGCTTGTCCTGCCCTTCTTTGAGGGGCTCCCTTCCTCCTCTCAAGGCAGCACCAGCCACTGACATGGGGGGGCCCAGCTGATCCTCCAGGAACTCCTCAATGGTGATGGTGTCAGTCTTGGGCTCGCCGTTGTAGAGCAGGACAGGCAGCTGGGCACCTGGTGCGAAGTCCTTCAGCGTGTCCAGCGCCCTGTGGGAGATGGGGATACCGCTGATGCCTGACGTCTGGGGTTAAGCAGGGCACCGTGTGTGTGTTCATATGTGCATGTGTGTCCCAAGCAAAGGGAGTTTTGGGGGGCCAGTGCACAAGGTGGTGCCCTCAGGCCCCTCCTGACTCAGTGTGTGCCCAAGAAAATACCTGCCAACCTCCCCTAAACACCAATAGTCACCTGAGGAGGTACATAAAGCTCCATGCATCCCATAGTGCCCACCCTTCACATCCCTTCCCAAAACGTTGGGGACCTACCACCCCCCCCCACCCTGCACATGGTCCTGGCCCCAGGGCTGGCATTCCTTGGGAGGGGGTCACCACTCACCTCTTCACGTCCACGGTGGTGAGGGTGAAGGGCACCCCTTTGAGCAGCAGCACCATGAAGAGCCGCTGGCAGAAGGGGCAGTGCCCCACACTCTCCCCATCCTCGCTTGCCTGTGGGCACAGAAGGAGAGCTCAGCTGCCCTTTCACCCTGGCATGGCCCCAATGGGGGCAGCCCCAGAGGGTACAGGGTGAAGATGGTAGGGCACATGCCCCAGCCCAGCCTGGCAAGTTGTGCTGCAGTCCATGGCACCTGCTATGCCAGGCAGGGTGCCAGCCCCTGGCCCCTGCCTGCTCCCAGGGCCTCAGTGCCACACCTCGGAACAGCCACGTGGCACAGCAGGTGCTGGCCCTGGCACCCTCTGGGGACAAGGACCCCCAGGCTGCACCAGCCTCACAATGCCAAGAGGACAAGGGCTTTAGAGCAGTAGTGGCAGCAGGGGCAGCTGTGGCAGGGGATAATCCAGCAGCAGAGACTGTGCCAGAGGAAGGTGACAGCGATACTGGTGGCCCTGTCAACCCCAGCCACAATCCCAGGTGAGCCCTGTCCTGCCCTGCACAGCCGGACAGACTGCCCTGGCCAGGCGGTGGCTGGGAAGGGCCTGGCAGGTGCAGGCAGATGCTGTGGTGCTGGGTTGCTGAGACCTGCTTTGGGGGGGGAACCTGGTCCAACCTCCCCAAGGTTTAGTCCCCACAGCCCCTGTGCCTGCAGGGCAGGAAGCAGCCAGCAGTGCACCCTGGAGAAGAGCCTGAGCTGTCCATCTGCCTGCTGCCCACTGCCTGTTGCCAGCCCCATTGCCTACTCGGTGCCTGACCCCCTGCCCACTACCTGCCCCTCTGCCTGCCCAGTGCCCCACATCTGAGCACTGCAGTGGGTAGGGGCCACCCAGCCACCCCACCGCAGCACTGCCAGGGTTGGTGGCCAGGGCTACCCACTAGCCTGGGGCATTGACCTTAGGACCCCCTCTCACCTTGATGAAGAGCTGGATTTGGGGTTTCTCGGCCATGCTGCGTGGCGGCTGCTGGTGCACTGCTGATTGCACCCTGAGTGCCCCAGCTGAAACCACGGCTCCTCCCAGCCCACATTCCCCCTCGGGGTGCCCCCGCTCCCACCCACGCCTGGCCCCACGGCACAGACAGGACGCCCTGCCATGGGGCCCTGCCACCGTGGCTACTGCCAACCCCAGGCCAGTAAGGGCAGCTGGTGGCATTGCCAGCTGCTGCTGCTCCTGCCTGTAGCCTCAGCCACCTCACACTGCCTGAATGATGCCAAGCACTGGGCACAGCCCTGTGTTGTACCCAGCACTCCTTGCCCCTAGCAGGATCCTGCACCCCCACCCTGGGCACTGCCACTCTTCTCCTCAGCCCTGCCACTCCCCCCCCCCCCCCCACCCAACCCCCCACACCGCTCACAC
>VZRV01002795.1:44591-92527 GCA_013398115.1 Falcunculus frontatus
GCCCCCCCCCCCCCCCCCCCAACTACACAGCCTCAAAGGATCCAGTTATTATTTTTTATTTAAAACGATCATTATTTTCACATTTCATCATTTTTTTTTGTTTGGTAGCAATATACAGGCAGCTCCAAGATGTCCCCACCCCCAGGGACCCCATGCCCGGGGCTGAGCATGGCACTGGCACTATGCCCGCAGCTGGTAGCCAAGGACGTGCAGAGGGAGGCAAGGCCGGAAGTGGGGCCAAACTCAACAAAGTGAACAGTGTTAAGGCAGCAGCCACCCCTGCCCTGGGGCAATGCCCTGGGGCACTACCTACCTGCTCCCACCCTTGGAGTGACTCCAGCAGGGACTGCGCCCAGACAGCCCTAAGCCCAGGGCAGGGAGGCCACCGTGGCCACCCAGGCTTTATGGGTACCTCCACTGACCCTCAGAAGCCATGGGGATGACGGCATGATGGCAGGAGGAAGACTGGGGACAGGGGAGATACTGTGACTAGGGTGCCAGTGCCCTTCTGGAGGCTGGAGTAACAGTGTAGTGTGGCAGGTATGGGGCGAGGATAAAGCCCAGAGCACAGCAGCAATGCCCACCCTGGGGCGCCCCAGGGTGCCACTAAGGTGACAGCTGGGGACTCAAAGATGACACTATCCCCTCTCCCTGATGGCAAAGGGCAAACTTTGAGCTGGCTTGTCTCCCAGCATCCACTGGGGAAGGCAGAGTGTGGCCAGCAAAGGAGCAGGGGCACACCGGTGGGGGCTGCCCCCCTGTGCCATTCACCCCATCCCAGATCCAGCCAGTTTCCCATATGCCATTAAAAAAAATATGGTCTGAAAAATCTGAAAATAGAGCTTCTTCCCCCAGTTTTCCCCCTATTGAAAATACTGTATATTGTATCACAATCTATAGCAGGTGATATATGGGGCTGATGGGACCAGGGGACATGGGGACAGTTGAGGTCAGGCTCTGCTCCTGTGCCCAAGTGGGGCCAGAGCCAGCCTCCCCTCACCTCTCATGGCAGCCAGCTGAGGTGCCTGGTGCTGCTCAGGGCCCCAGCCAAGCCTGTGCTAGAGAGGCAGAGAGCGCAGCAGAGCACACAGGGCAGACAGGCCACGGGTGCTCCCCAGGAAGGTGCACGGCCAACCTGGGGTGTTGCCAAAGACTCTGGCACCCAGCAGTGGGGGGTCGGGGTCAGCATCACAGGCCCTGTTGCCACCCTACCTCTGGGCACAGCTACAGATTGTTGAGAGCTGCAGGCACCAGCCACAGTCCCTGTGGGTGACAAGGCAGCAGGACCCTCTGCAAAAAAGAGGGGTACTGCTGGCTGAGGGGGTACCCACTGCTGGCCCGTGACACTGCCAGTCCCATTACTGCAGCCATCCTTCCCTCCCCACCACCCCGGGGCACCACTGCTGGGCTGTGCCGGCACCCACCCCGACTGTCCCGACCTTGTACCTTAAGGCCCCCTCGCTACCAGCTTCTAAAGCCATCCTGGGGTGCAGCAACCCCTCTCTCAGTACCACCAGCGACCCAACAATAAGAACCTAGTGCAGGTGGTTCCTGTACAGGGCTGGACACTGAGGAAAAAGTGTCAGGGCAAGAGCGATGTGGAAGGGGACACAGCAGAAAGGTGGCAGAACTGCAGCAATACCCTGTGATGGTGGAAGCAAGTGGTGAGGGCAGGGAGGAGGAAGGGTGAGAGACTTGAGGGTGAGGGACGTGGTTGGGGCAGAGGGGAGAAACAGCTGGTGCCAGCATGTGAAATACCCTGTGAAATACCCCTCTGTCCCCCTCCACGTGCCTCTGCAATGGCACTGCTGCCTGGGGATGAAGCCAGTGCCCAAGGCCAGGCAGGGCCAGGGCAAATGGACCCCCGGGTAGGCAGGATGTACCAGTGGGGCCGAGACACCCAGTGACATCCCACTGGTGACGGAAATCGGTCATGGGTGAAGCACCAGAGCACCTGCCCCTGCAGTGCCCAGGGCAGCACCAGCCATGGGTGACGTGGAAGCAGCCATCCTTCTAGCTCCATGGGGCCAGGCCTGGAAGGTACCCACAGCCAAGGGTCCGTAAAGTGAGTGCAACACAGGTGTCCAGCCAAAGGCACCGCTCACAGGCCTGTCTCTGCTCCAAAGTGAATGGGGCTGATGGTGCTGGCACCAAGCCGTGTCCTTTCCTTCAGCCTCCATCCATGGCATGTTGAAGACCATGCCCCTGGCACCACACAGTGACTCTGTTCCAGAGCTGAAGGGGACAAAAGCCACCCCAGTGGTGGCTTACAAGGTCCATCCAGGCATTGCTGTGCCCACTGTGTCCTCCCCGGCATGTGGCTCCGGCTGTGGCAACTCCGCTCCACGGGGCAAAGGGAGGGGAGAGGCCAAAAGGGTTTGGTGGCTTCAAGCCGGGAACATGGCTGTCCCCAGGGTCTCAGCACAGCGTGTCCGTGTTGAAGGAGAGCTGAGCCTGAGCAGAGAGAGAGGCAGGGCTCAGGAGCTGCCCACTTCGCCAGTACACCCAGGGCCAGGGTGTGGCACAGGTGGCAGAGCAGACACCTCTCCAAGAGAGCCCCCATCCCTCCCGGGCCCTGCCCTGGCTCCATTGTGTCACCTTCGTGGTATCACAGCATCCAGTCCCAGGGCCCGTGACAGAGACACAGGTGGGACCAGGAACACCCAGATCTGGGGACAACCTCTCACCCTCTCCTCCTCAAAGCTGATGAGGCCTTCGTCATCAGTCTCCAGGTCCTCCTGCTCCTCCACCACGAGGGCCCGCAGCTCAGTGGGGGCAGTGCGGGGGCGCAGCAGGCTCAGCACACGCTCCAGGGGTGACTGCAGGACACAGCTGGGGCTGCTCTCCTGCTGCTCCAGGTTGTCACTTTGCTTCTTGGCAAAATTCACAAACACCTGAGGAGGAAGGGGCAGAAGACTCAGATATCCTTGTGGGCACCTCCACCCCATGCCGCTGGGTCAGGACCCAGTGCAACCTGCTGTGCAGTGGCTGCCACCATGCTCCCCATCTAGCTCCAACCCCTGCCCCAAAGGCAGATCCTGCCTGGCACTTTGTCATGGCCATCCTTCCTGGGGACAAGCATCCAGCTGCCCATGCTGTCCCCAGTCTTACGTTATCCAGTGTGGTTTGGCTGACAGAGTAGTCTTCAATGCCCAGCACATCCACCACCTGCTCCATCTTGCTGAAGACCTGTGCCAGTGAGATCTGGTCTGACTTCAGCTGGTACTGGGCCTTGGTGTGATGACGCTCCTGGGGGTGGTCACAGAGGGGACACTGAGCCCTCACTCCCAGATTCCCTCCCATCACCCCATGGAGGATGAAGGCTGCTTGTGCCCCTAAGTGGGGGCTGGCAGGGGACAGCATGGCCACCAGGGGCAGCTCACCTTGAGGACAGCCTCAGGGAAGTTACGGTTGAAGAACCTCACCACCTCCTTGACATTGAGACTGGACTTGGTGCGTACTGTGATCATGTAGCCATCACCGAATCTGCACAGGAGCAAGGTACCCCATGAGGACTTGCTCCCTGATCTGCACCCCCAATCCCTATGGAAGGGGATGATGCTCTTGGGCAGCCACTACTGGAGACCAGCCCAGTGGCAGGGCACTTCAGTGACCCCGTTCTCGGCCCACCCTAGAGCAGCATCCACACAAAGGGCTGGTATCTTGTCACGGATGCCACACTGTCACCCAATTGGGGATCCAGCCCCCTCCTGCCCAGCAGCACACAGAGGCTGCTGGGCCCCATACAGGCATGCTGGGCTCCTGCCAGGCTCTTACCTGTTCTTCAGGTGCTGAATGCTGCCGAGACACTTGAGCCGCCCGTTCACCATGATGGCCAGGCGGGTGCAGAGGGCCTCACACTCCTCCATGCTGGGGTGACAAGGGAGGGTTCAGCGGGGGGCATGGGAGGACAGTGCCAGGGCTATGGTGGGGGCAGGTGGGGAGGTGGGCCCCCCAGGCCATCACCCAAGTGCTGTGGCCCCACCACCAGGGATGAGAGATGGCAAGAGAGGGTGTCCCAGGCTCCCCCTGCTCCTCATGCCCCTACCAAATCCCATTCCCTGGGGATCGGGGAGCCCCCTCCCTCCCACACAGCACCCCAGGTGCTTGCAGGCACCATGGGCACGGAACCCCCTGGACCTGTGAGACGTGAGCACCACGGAGCGACCCGTTTTGATGACATCCAGGATGAGGTTCCAGAGGAAGCGCCGTGCCTTGGGGTCCATCCCTGTCGTTGGCTCATCCTGGGGGACAGACAGCACTCTCAGACATGCCAGTCCTGGGAGGGACCCTGCCACTCCCTTCCTGTCCTGAGTTCAGCTCAGGCCAGCATCCTCCACTCCAGGAGATGCACGATGCATGGTGAAGCAGAGGGTGGGCAGCTCCCACCCGGGCTCATTTTTTGACCCTCAAGGCGCACCAGGAAGATGAAGGCTGGGTATCCGATGAGCGCGATGGCTGTGGACAGCTTCCTCTTGTTGCCTCCGCTGTAGGTGCTGGCAGGCTTGTCTGCGTACTTGGTCAACTCCAGCTTCTTCAGTGCCCACTTGACCACCTGCAAAGCGTGGGGGGCTGCTGTCATCCTGCCAAGGCCACGGGGCTGGCACAGGTGGCAGGGGTTGGGCTCCCTGGCACATCAGCTGCTGAGGGGACTACAAGCTTCGTGCCAGTCAGGGGAACCCCATGGCAGCCCCTGGAACAGCTGTGAGCACTGGTGGGGACCTGCAAGTGCACGTGCCTGGCCCTGGCAGCCCATGTGGGCACTCTGCCAGGGTGGCACTGCCACAAGAGCAGCAGCACTGGCTCAGGCTGCCACTGCTGCCCAGTGAGATGCCATCCCTGTGGCACAGCACCAGCCCTTGGATGCTGCCAACTGCTTGCCCAGAGCCCTACCCGCTCCTCATCCTTCCAGGGGATGCCACGCAGGCGGGTGTAGAGCTCCAGGTGCTCCTGGGCCGTCAGCTCATCAAAGAGCGCGTCAAACTGGGGGCAGTAGCCCAAGCTCTGCTGGACCTGCAGGAGCTCCTTCAGGATGCTGTGGGAGAGGATGGAGGGGGTGTGGGAAGAAGGAATTGTTTTTGTGAGGACTGCTGCTGAGCCTCCTTTCACACGCCTTTACACTGGAGCATCTTCCCCCCGGTAAAACCCCACTGGGCAGCCTCAGCCCAGGGCCACTGTCTCTTGCCCCACATCCCAGACTGACGGTCATCAAGGAGGACACAAGCCTGCAGAGTCCCACGGGGACACACAAACTCACTCACTGCTTTATCCTGGGAACCCTCCAAGCCGACCCCATCCCATCCCATCCCCAGGAAAGCAGGCGGCCCCCAGCCCCCCCTAACCTGTGTCCGTTAATGAAGGCCTCTCCACCTGTGGTGCTCTCATCCCCTGTCAGCATCTTGAATGTTGTGGTCTTGCCCGCACCATTGACGCCCAGCAGCCCAAAGCATTCCCCGGGGCGCACGCCCACACACAGCCGGTCCACAGCCAGGATGCGCCCAATCTTGCGGGACTTGTACACCTAGCAGGGAAGGGGATGGGGACTCAGCCCACCAGGAGCCACTTGGACCCCCTGCTCCACCCACATCCCTGGGCTGGGCTGGGCTGGTCCCAGGAGTCTCCTTGCAGCCTGATGCAGCCCCCACCTTTGTGAGGTTCTCAATCTTTAGCATGTCATTGTCGGCGTCACCACGCAGGACCCGGTGCCTCTCATTGGCCACGTCAATGTCATCCTCGATGGGTTTGGTGGAGACGGGCAGGCGCCTGTGGGAGGGGGCAGGGGCATGGGGGAATGTGGGACCAGGAGCTGCATCCCTGACAGGCCCGGGCAGCTCCCACTCAACACCACCAGAAGGGCAGCCTGAAGCTCAAGGGTCCCAATGGCATATCTTTACCCCACGGCCACCCCCAACATCTCTGCCTCGTGCCACACTCACTGGGGCTTCCGGAAGAAGTTGTACTGGCACATGATGGTGATGAAGAAGCCAACAAAGCCTTCAATTGTCATGGCAACAAGCCCCCGTGTCACGATGTCCCACTCGAAAGGTGATTTCATTTTATCGAACTGCCCTGAGTAGGAGGAAGAGGAGAGAGCAGCTGGGGACATCTTCCCATGGGGACAGCTTGGTTGTACCTCCTGAGTTGACCCATGACAATGACACTGCTCCCATGCTCCCCCATCATAGCTGCCTGGGCTGGTCACAACACAATTCCCTCTCAGAGAATGGGTACTCTGGAAATCATCTGGCAACTTTTCAACCTCAGTAGGATGAATCAACCCAGCTGAGAGTGGCATCAGATGGATTTGTCAAATCTCGACCCAAAATTGTCCCTCATGATGCCAGCAGCACATGGGTTATATACAGAAGCTGCTCAAAAAGCAGAGAGCAGGGAAGCTTCTGAGGCCAGGCTGAAGCTCTAAGTGGCAAAAGGCTTGTGTTGGTTGGGCAGCGTAGCCCCCAAGAGACCCTGTCTGGAAGGAGAGTCCCTGCAGTCCCCATCCCTCCTGTCACAGCACAGACCCACTGTGGCCCACCACAGCTACACTACGGCCCCACTAAGATCCACCACAGCCTCACCATGGCCCACCACAGGCAGTGTGCAGCAGCAGCAGAACCACACACCTCTGTCAGGGCTCACACCCTCCTCTCTCCATGGGGCTGCTATGTGGGATGGCCCAAAGAACCACTTTCAGCAGCATTGGCACTGTGCCACTGCTGACCCTCAGCCATGTCTCCTTCTGTGCCCCATCTAGTCCACCCCCTCGGCTTTTTGCTTCAGGTTGTTCTGGGCCTCAGGACACCCTCATGGGGCAGGCAGAGGGGATGTGCCAGCATCGTGGTCCCCTCCAGCCCCACATGCCTTGGAGCAAGGGAGGGAGAGAACAAGAGGCCATACCAATCTTAGCATAGTACTCATTGATGTATTCATTGTAGGCCATCTCCATCAGGCCATGGCCCAGGTTGTAGTTAGGGAACACGAGGAAGCAGCTCTTCAGGTAGCTGTTCACCACCTTCAGGTCCTGTGGGGACAGCAGAAAGGACACAATCATCAAACAACCCTGAGCGAGTGGTAGGATCAGGTAGGATCAGGATCCCCAAGATCCAGCCCAGTCTCATGGCTGATCCTGCTGGAAACAGAGACCTCCTGAGGTCCCTCTCAGCCTGAGCCACCCCACAACCCGACGTCAGCGTCTCCCTTCCCAGTGGCCCTCAGCAGAGCTGTGAGTGCCGTACCTTGTCGTGCTCAAAGAGCTGCAGCAGGAACGTGGCCACAGTGGCTGTGATGCCAATGAAGAGGTTGATGACGATGAGGAAGACGTAAGCGGAGCTGGGCACCTCAAACCAGAAGGAGGCTGGGTACATGATAGGGGTGATGGACCAGCTGGGGAGGTGAGAAGCAGAAGCACACATCAGTACGGCAGGAGAGGGGCCCCCAGCCTTGGGACTGCTCATTTCCAGACTGCTGTTCCCAGGTTCTCCCACCTCAGCCCTCACAGCCACCCTACCCCAACCAGCTATGGGGGCTACAGAACATCACAGAATGATTTGGATTGGAAAGGACCTTTCAAGGTCATCTAATCCAGTCCCCAGCCATGGGCAAGGACACCTTCCACTAGTGCTCCAAGCTGTCCAACTTGGCCTTGGACATTTCCACAAATGGGGCAGCCACAGCTTCTCTGGGCAATCTGTGACAGGGCCTCACCACCCATATCATGAAAAATTTCTTCTTCATATCTGGTCTAAATGTCTATTCCTTTAGTTTAAAACCACCACCCCATAAGACTCCGGAGGCATTCCCAGTGCCTCCTGACCGCTCCCCTCTGAGCAACATACCCATAGAGCAGGAAGAGGGAGAGGACAGCAGGGAAGTTGGTGGGAGAGGTATATGCTGGGAGGTCAAACACGAACAGGATGATGATGCAGCACGTGGCTGGCACCAGGTAGTTTAGCTGGAGAAGACAGAAACTTCTGTGACTGCCCACTCCCTGGCACAGCCCCTGGCGGAGGCTTGTCTGGTAGGGCCACGTGTCCTGCTTACCATGTCCCACATGTAGTTGGCCAACCAGTAGATGACGGGGTCACAGCCACTCACAAACTGCAGGTGTTTGGCCTTGGTGGCCTTTTCAGCCACCAGGAATACCACAAAGCTGGCTGGGACGAAGGACATAGCCACAATGATGAAGATGGCGATCACCACATCTGTGCCTTGCAGTCTGGATGGGGAGCAAAGAGAGCTCCATGGAGAGACTCCATCACCCTCAGTTGCCTGGGGAAGGGCCACCCACCCTGGTGTGGGGCAGTCACTGTGCACAGAGCAGGGCATGGCACAGGAACCCCCACATCACAGTCACCCTGTCCCTCCCCACCCTGCAGCCTGTGGAGCAGAAGCCTCAGACTTCCCCTGCAACCACCAGTAAGAAGCCCCCTACCTCCCATGGGACAGCCACCCTCCCTCAGACCCTCTCCTTGGACCTACAGGTAATCCAGGGACAGGCTGGCACTCGTCTTGTTCATGGGGTGATTGGTGACTGTGATGCCTGCAACAACGACCAAGAAGAAACATGGAAGCATGGAAACTGGCTTGGGACACAGACCCTTGTCCCCAGTCTGCCTGGTCCTGGCTCTGAGCAGGATGGGTTTCCAACCTGAAGCTCAGCAGGAGCTGGGCTCTCTGAATCAACTCAGCACCTCAAGGCCAAGCCCTCCCTCACTGGAGAGCACCCTTGGACATGTCACAAGCCCAAGCACTTTCAGGCAGCACTCTGGGACATTCCAGCCCAGGCCTGACAAAGATGTCATCCCAGCTCTCATATCTCAGAGCGGAAGTGTGTGAACCCCTGTTCCAGCTGGACACTAGCTTGTTTGGCCCAAGGCGGAAACTGCACTTTGGAGCCTGGTTGGACCATGCCCAAATGCTGTTCCTGACGTGCTCCTGCCTGCAAACACCTCCAGATCCTCACCATAGGCAGCAGGGTTGCCCTTGCTCTTGGGTAGGTTGGCTCTCAGGATGGCGTTGTTGAGGGCATTCAGGTAAGTGGGCATGCTGTGGTAGCCCTTGTTGTTGTAGAAGACCTGGAGGAGAGAGGAACAACGGGAGGTGGCAAGAGAGCTGGGCCCAGAGATGTACTGGGAGGGAGGGATAAGATGGGACGGACAGCCATCCACAGGGCAGGCGCCCTGTGCTCAAGGCTGTGGGGAGAATAGGCCATTGCTGACTGTGCTGGGCCAGACCTGCTGACCACTCCCCCGTGGCTGGAGCCTCTCAAAGCACTTGGAGGAGAGCACTGCAGCTGAGCAGTCCCAGGGGTCCCTGTCTGCCTCCTTTCCTCCCCACCCATCTCCCCTGCCCCGAGGCACACTGCTGTCCCACCTGGGCCGTTCTCCGCACAGCAATCTTGCGCACTGTGGCCGGAGCCCTGGCTCCGAAGGAGGCCGGGATGGATTTCTGGACGTTGCCAAACGTGAGTGCCCCATACCTGTGGGACAAGGCACTGCTGAGGAAGCTGCAACTGCTATCCCACACCTCCGGGGGTGGAACCATGCTTGAGGATGTTGCTAACTCCAGCCAGCACCCTGGGGCAGGTGTCCCCAGGCCCTTGGTCCTCACCCCTGCTCTCTGGTGCACGGCAGACCCTCCCAGCCTCCCCTCTTGCCTGTGCAGCCGGAAGCGGTCCGAGGTGTAGAGCAGATACTCAGAGACGTTGCGCCCTGTGATGTCTGTCAGGATGTCCCCTGTCACCACCTTCATCTGCGGGGGATGGCCCCCCACGCCACTAGGGCAGGAGAAGCCAGTCCCCTGCATGGAGCACGTGCACTTGATGGGCTCATGGATGATGCGGGGCAGGGCGGGGGCTGAGGTCACAGTCCCTGAGGAGCAGAAGGGGTGGCTCACAGCCAGGCTCCTGCCTGCCCCAGCTGCTGGGGACAGCATGAGGGTTGGGCAGCTGGCCGGGCAGGGCCCTGGTGACCAAGAGGGACCAAGAGATGGACGTGCAAATAGCTTTGGGGGGACAGAGATTCAGAGATGGGCCGTGAGGTGTGGCTGGAGAAGAAATGGCTGGGGACCACATCCAGCAAAGGTGACGCAAGGCTGGTCACAGGGCTTTGTGACAGTGTCACCATCCAAGGGGCTCTACTGGCATGGCTGGGTCTGAATGGGGACAGTGTTCCAGGGCCAGAGCCACAAGTTCAGCCCAACAAAGCCCTCCTGCGTGGCCAGGCCAGACTAACAGGTACTCCCAGGGGTCCCTGGAGCCACTTCTGCGAGGAGAATCATCATCTCCCTGCTGGAGACAAATCCCAGACACAGGAGTACCCAGCACAGGTGATACCTTTTACAGCGGAAAAGGTGGTGGAGTTCCAGGCATGGAGCAGGTCCTCATCCACTGACATGGGGTAGTCAGAGGGAGCTGGGGATGGAGGCGGTGGCACGAAGTTGGAAAGCGGAAGGCCCTGGGTGAAGGAGTCAATGCACATGGCATCAAAGTACTTGGCTGCCAGCATTTTGGACTCATTGCTGTTGAGGTTGAGGGTCTGCATGGGTTGGTCCAGCGTGTTGTTGAAGGGTGTCTTGAGCACGCAGGTGGCCCCCACACCAGAGGGCAGATGGAAAGTGTTCACCAGCTGCTGAGGGCTGGCATCAGGAGACAGCCTAATGCTGCAGGGAAAGGAGCCAGTGAGGAGGAGCAAGGAGCGGGAGGCACAGATCTCAGCACCGTGGCCATTTTCTTCTGGGACCTCCCTGAGGCCTTGGCATTTATCATGGGTACATACAGCCAGTGCCTGGCATGACTGAGCTGCTAGTCACAGCGTCAGGGCTGGCACATCTCCCAGAGGCACCCTGGCCAGGACAGAGGTTGCTTTCTGTCAGGGGACATGGCACTAGCCAGGCTCCGCTCCAAGCCTGAGCCAGCCCTGGCACTAAGGCCTGCTGTGGGCTTCCCTCCCCACTTGCCCCCCTTGCAGTCCCACGGATGGAGACAGGGATGGGCCTTGGGCACAGGCCTCTGGTCACCAGCGGTGGCAGCTCTCACCGGTACTCACGCCGCTCCTCGTTGGCGTAAGGAATGAAGTTGCCCTTGGGCTGAGTGTAGTTGTGGTATTGGGATGGTGAGAGGATGAGGGGTGGCAGGTCACCTGTGGGGACAAGGACAGGAACCTGCTCGTACCCACAGCACCACTGCACACAGGGAGACTGCCTTGGCCTTGTCCTCCTGCAGCCAGTGACCACACTGGCCCCACTGGGGCAGGCAGAACAGGCCACCCAGCATGCAGGTAGGTAGGTGGCTTGCATGCACCTATTTCAGGCACGGAGAGCGCCACAGTCATGGCCACACAGACGAAAAAGGCGGGCAGGAGGATCTGCGAGAAGAGGGCCTTGGTGTTGCGCTTGGCGCAGTGGAAGCGTTTGACGATCAGCCCATGGAACTGGCGCAGCTTCAGCCACGAACCTTCCAGCTTGAAGCTCCCCTGACCTGCCAGGTCACGATCCTCTGCTTCTACCTCTGCTTCTTGCTCTGGGAGGGAGAAGGACATCAGCCCCCTGGCACAGTTGCTCCCCCACCCACCTGGGCTCCCAGGAAGCTGAGCCAGACACCCAGCCCAGCTCAGCCACCCCAAGGGTCAGCACCCAACCCCAACACCGCCACCAAGCCCTGTGCAGTGGGAAGCAAGGCAGCTGGCTGGCAGGTTCCTCTTGGCCCCAAAAGGAAAACTTAGACAACAGTTTTAAAAAAACAACCTAAATCGGTGCTTTTTTCTAGGACCCCTCCATTTTCCCATCAGCTCTGCCAGCTGGTGAGGGCTCAGCACAGTCAGGAACAGGGAACAAGACACAGGTGGGAGTCCCAGCGAGACAGTGGGAGCTCTGCCACAGCACTGTCCCAGCTCTGCTTCCCACAGCCCTGGTGGGGGGAAGAGGTGGCACATCCCTAAATTAGTCACAGGTTGCTGAGATAACCCAGAATAGAATCTGTGACTACAGCAACAACCTCAAGGCACCTGCCTGCACCCTCCATATCCAGTAATCCCAGCATCCAGGCAGGGAGAGCCTTGCACCCGGGGCAGGGTATGACAGGTGAAGCCACCACCTGGAAGGTGACTCTCTGCCCAAGGGCCAAGAGGAGAAACCCAACTGGTGCCAGTGTGGAGAGAGGGCATGTTAGTGGGGCAAGTCTGCAAGGTGGCACTGGAGACACACAGGAGGCAGAGGCAGAGCCACAGTGGCTGCCCTCACTGGCTCCATGCCTTGGCACGAGACCCTCATGCACACCCTACCAGTATGGGGTGCACACTTGTGGAAAGAGCCCATTCTCAGCCCTCCCACCCTGGTTGTGGCTCTCTGGGTGCTGTGTTGCTGGATGCACCATCAGTCCCCTCCCCGCGGGCTCTCATCCCAGCAGTCACAGCCACCCATCTCAGTCACAACCACATACCCCGCAGGACCGGGGCCAGCTCTGCCTGCCCTGGGTGAACCCTCCACGTCCCAGATGAGTGCCTCCCCCAGCCCCTGCCGCTGGCCGGGCACCAGCGGCACCAACCTTGCAGACTGATGTTATCAGGGTCCTGCCGGTTATCGAACAGGGGCGCGTAATCCCCAAAGAACTCGGAATAAGCCCCACCTTCATCGCCGCGCACTGAGCCCACCGAGGACGCCGAGCGCAGGGACGCCTGCGACTGCGCCAGCTTGGAGCAGGTCACCAGGTTGCTGAGCTCCACCTCTGGCTTCTCTGGCGCAGCCGCTTCGGACAGGGGCTCCCCATTGGCTTCAGACTTTGGGCCCAGCTCAGAGGCAGGTGGCTGCAGGGCATCCTTGGACTCCTTCATGTCTGAAAGAAAAAATGTGGGTTGCCACCAGCCATGCTACTCTTCCGTGTAGCATGCCACCGACAGAGGATGGATCATATCATATAAACACAGACTGGTTCGGGTTGGAAGGGACCTCAACTCATTCCACCCTGTTGCCATGCACAGGGACACCTTTCGCTATCCCAGGTTACTCCAAGCCCCATCCAACCTGGCCTTGGACACTTCTAGGGATGGAGCAGCCACAGCTTCTCTGGGCACCCTGTGCCAGGGCTCATCATCCTCACAGGGAAGAATTTCCTTCTAACATCTAAACTTTTCCTCTTTTAGTTTAAAACCATTCCTCCCTTGTCCTAACACTGCCCATGTAAAGTCCCTCTCTCTCATTTTTTCAAGCCCCCTTTAGGCACTAGAAGGTGCCATAAGGTCTCCCTGGAGCCTCCTCTTCTCCAGGTGAACACCCCCAGCTCTCCCAGCCTAGCTCCCAGGCAGAGGTGCTCCAGGCCTCAGAGCATCTCCATGGTGTCCTCCTGGAGACCTGTGCTGACATCAGAGCTAGACACTATTCCAGGTGGGAGTAAACCCAGAGTGGAGCAGAGGCTGGCTGCCCTTGGCTGGGATGGGCTCTGCTGGAAACCTCTCCACCACCTGGGACAGGAGACTCCTGCAGCCACCAAGCCCAGCAAGATCACGCAGCTCCTCACTAGCCCCAGGAGCACCTTGTGCCTCCCCAGTGCCCGTACCCACGTCACTGTTCTCCAGAGACTGGTCCTCCTCAGACACCTTCAGGAAGACCTCCTCCAGCGTGGTGTCCATCAGCCCAAAACTGGTGAGGTCCAGCTCTTCCAGGCTCTGCTCCAAGTGCTGTGGGAGCAAAGTGCTGCGTGAAGAGGGCAGATGTCCACAATGCCACAGCCCCCTGCCAGCCCCTGCAGGTACCTGGAAGAGCCTCTCAAAGCAGCCCTTCTTGACAGCCTCGCTGGGCAGGATGTAGGAGAGCTCTGTGTTGGTGTCTGAGATGAGGAGGCATGAGGCCACATACTTCTTGATGAACTGGGAGACGCGAGGCTCAGAGCAGGGGCTGACAGAGGAGTGGCCCAGGGGGCTGTGTGGCTGGCCTGGCTCTGGGGCAGAGGGGCAGTACCCATCAGTCACTTCACACCTGGCCTCCCACCAAGACCCCCCTACATTTCCCCTAATCCCCAGTGCCATGGGGGCTTCCCTGTCACCCTGACAGGCCTGGGGATGGTGTTCTGCAATGTGGCCCACACTGGGCATCTCAATGGGCAACCCACAGGCTGGAGAGAACCAGCACCTGGAGACAAATGCCACTGTGTAGGGTCTGGTCAAGGACCCAGCTTGGAAAAATTAAGACTGAGCAATGGGACCTCCTACACCCCTGCCCTCCATGTGGCCTAAGGAGACTCAGGATGGGAGTACTTGGATGTTGACCTCTCCTCTGCTGGGCTGAAGAAGGGATGGTGCCATCTATTCCTCTAAACAAAGGGTCCCACTGCTCCCCAGACCTGTGCTGTTCCTGGTGTCCGACTGCTTCTTCACCACTGTCAGCTTGTAGCCATCACCATAGGTGCTCTTGAGAAATAATGGGGAACCACAGCACTTGAGCTTGCCATGGGAGATGATGGCAATGCGGTCCCCCAGCAGGTCAGCCTCATCCATGTGGTGTGTGGAGAGCAAGATGGTCCTCCCTGATGGCAGCACAAAGCCTCAGCAGAGGGGCCAGGGCTGCCACAGACGAGCATGCCAGGCTCTACCCAGCTCTGCTCACCTGGCTTGTACTTGAGGATGAGGTCCCAGATGGCCCTTCGGGCATATGGGTCCACACCAGCTGTGGGCTCATCCAGAATAACAGCTCGCGACCCACCCACAAAGGCAATGGCCACTGACAGCTTCCTCTTCATGCCGCCCGAGAGAGTCTGCACCTGGCAGTGCCGTTTGTTGGAGAGTTCCAGGTCCTCAATCATCCTGGGAACAGGGCAGAAGCACTAGGAATGCTGGAGGGGCTGTACTGGTGCCCAGTGCCTGTGGGGAACATGTAACGCCTCTTCCCCACATGGTACCTGTGGCCTTCAGCTGCTGGGACTGCCCAGCTGCAGTCAGGCTATGAGCATCTTCTGCTCACTTCCACAGCCTAACACCCCAAGGGTGGGAAAACACTCGGTGGAGTGTTTTCTGGCGGGTGATCTGGGGGCACCTGCCATGGCACAGCCAGCAGGAAGGAGACTTGCTCATGCCAAAGGCATATGGATGAAGACAAAGGAGCTGGAAGGTGCCTACTTGTCCATCTCCTTGCGGATCTCCTCCTCTGCCATGCTCTTGAGCTGCGAGTAGAACCAGAGGTGCTCCTCCACTGTCAGCCTGTCAAAGAGCACGTTGTGCTGGGGACACATGCCCAGGTTCTTCCGGATCTTGTCCATCTCCGTACGGATATCATGGCCATAGATGGTAGCAGAGCCCGATGTTGGAGGGAACAAGCCAGTAAGGATGGACCTGGATGGATGGAGAAAGGCAACAGTGTGAGGGAGCTCATATTCCTCAGTCTGCTCCCAATCCCAACCACCACCTCTGGGAGCATCTGCTGGGACCCAGGCAGAGCAGCATCAGCACAGGGCCATGAGCCTACTGCCTGTCCCATGTTTGTGCTGGCCCCACAACCACATTGCTGCTCTCTGGGATGGCACCAGCTGCCACAGGGCCCTGCAGGGACATCCCGAAGCCCCTTCCTCACACCCTGCAGCTGGCCAGAGGAACATGGTCTCTGTCAGCCCAGAAAGGCACTCACATGGTGGTCGTCTTGCCCGCACCATTGTGCCCCAGGAAGGACACGACCTGGTTCTCATAGAGGTTGAGGCTCAGCTTGTTTAGTGCCAGCTTCTTGTCTGTCTTGTAGACTTTGGTGAGCTTGTCGATGCAGACAACCAAGGGGAGGTGGGTCGGCTCCTCCTCGATGCCCCTCGTCTCCTCTGCTGTGACAGTGGGATGGTGAGGAGCCAGAGGAGGGCAGGAAAGCCAGGCCTCGAGTGGGGCTCCCTGGGAATGAATCAACCCGCCTCCATCCCACGGTGGCTATGCTGGCTTGTGGTCCCTTCCCCTCTGCTTCTTGCCTGTTTTCCCCCTCTCACACAACAGTGGCAGCTCCCAGAGAGGCCACAGTGCTTGGCCCGGTATCCTGCCCTGACAAGAGCACAGGGGTCCATGGCCAAGGCAAGACCCTGTGGCAGAGCCAGGGCCACCCTTGTGCCACCCACTGCCACCCCCAGCTGCCCTCACCCAGCCTCCGGCTCTCCATGGCACAGGCCTGATCCTCCTCCATGATGCTGAGGCGAGTGGTGCGTGACCACGGCCAGGTCCACTCCCAGGTCTCCACACGCCCGTTGCCCAGCCAGTAAGACTTCTGGAAAGGGAAGTACCAGGGCCGTGGCAGGCCGAACATGCCTGCAACCACAGCCCCAGGGAGTCAGGGCCAACCCTACACCCAGGACCATGCAGAAGCTGCTGAGGGCTGGGTCAGAGCTTGGCACGGGCACGGGCTTGGGGGTTTCCCCAGGTCAGGTCACCACTGCAGGGTGGGGGCTGTGAACACTCCAGCCAGCTGGGCTTAGGGGAGCTCTGTGGGCTGTGCCAGGAAACAAAGTCCTTTGGGATTCAGGTTGGGTTGGCTCATGCGTCAGCTTTTTTGAAAAAAAAAAGGGAGGGAGAAGCTGAGATGCCTCCACAAGAGGAAATAAGGGGGATTGGTATCCCAGCTGTGGACATCTGGCTTTGCTACAGCTGGCCCCTGAATTGAGACACCTAGCTGACACCAGCAGCTGAGGACATGTGGGCAGGTGTCCCCCAGCAAAGAGGCTCCTGTAAGGTCTGGGGTGCCCTCGTGCCCCTCTGCCCACACGTACCCGGGTGCACGGCCTCGATGTACCACGTGAGCACCCCATACACCACGGCATCCACAACCAGCATCATCATGGACAGCAGGAGGTTGAAGTCATCTCCTTCCACGGGTGACTGGCTGAAGGTGTGCCATTGGATACCCACGCCAGCCACCTCATACAGCGCAAAGTATTTGGAGCCCAACCCGAAGGCTGTGGTGGACATGAGTGACTGTGAAGAGGTGGAGGGAAGGGAATGGGAGGTCAGCAGGAACCACAGGCCAGGTCCAGAGGAACAGGTTGGGGTGAATTCATACCCAGTACTGCCCCACCCAGCCCCATGGAAATGCTCCTGACCCTGAGAGGCATTAAACCTTCTGGAGATACCTCCAAAGCCCCACAGGGAGTTGGTTCATACAGGCAATGGCTTGCCCAGGGCTTGGTGACAGCTTGGTGGCTTTGCACTGGACATGAGGTGCCCAAGGCAAACCTGGGACCAAGCACGTCCCCAGCTGCCGCAGCCAACTCACCGCAATGCACTTCTCAAAGGCTGTGATCTTGTCATGCGCCACCTCCTCCCGGATGGCCACATACATGTAGGGCACGTAGCTGAGGAAGTAGATGATGCCGCCACAGGCAGAGGCCAGCTTGGCCTTGGAGTAGAGCACCGACACCAGGAAGCTGCAGGGAGGACAGTGTCTCCTTAGATCCCACCCCACCAGGACTTTCCCCACACCACCTGGTTTTGGCGGTGTTGAGGCAATAAATTGGCTCCCCATATCAGCTGCTTGGAGGGACTAGTGCCCCTCCACCAGCCCTTGCCCACACAGCTCCCAGGACCCCCACTCCATGGCACAAGAACCTGGCACTGCCCATGCCCCTTTACTGCCCAGCACAGACCAGGCAGCTCACCAGAACATGATGGTGGCCACGGCATAGATGGCAAGGAAAAGCCATATGATGAGGACATCGCTGTGCATCAGGACCTTGCCGTACTTGAGAATGGCAGTGAGTGCTGTGACTGAGATGGAGAGCTGGACGAAGCCAGTGATGAACCAAGCCACCCAGTGCACCGCATTGTTCAGGCCCATCATCTTCATCACCTGTGAGGCCAAAACTGCTTAGCGGGGCTGTCCCCAGCCCTGTGCACCCCTGCTGCCATTCTCACTGGGCTGGGAGAGCAAGGGGTAGCACCAAGGGAGCTGCTGGGAGTGGGCAGAACACAGCACCCTGTATTGGGGTGCCAAGGAGCTCAGCCCCCTCCAGAGCTGGGCAGGGCCCATCTCATGCTGGGGACACTCAGCCCAGGGATTTGGGATCTGCATCCGCCCAAGCTCATGTAACCCAGAAATACAAGGAAGGTGACCAGGGACACAGCACAGAACGCAGGGCTCAGATATGCCCACTCCTTCCCAAGACTCTATTCCACCATCCCTACCTCTTTCAGGCGATGCTCCTTCTCTGTCACAATGTGCTGGATCATCATGGCCACTGAGTAGACCCAGGAGATCACCATGCAGAGGGGCATCATGTGCTCGATGACAAAGAGAAAGCTGATGGGGTAGAGGAAGAGAGGGGAGAACTGGATGGTGGCACTGCCACAGAGACCTGTAAAGACCCTGGGGCATGGGGCCTTGGAGGGGCTCTCCCACTGATCAGGGACAACCAGTCTCTAACCCAGTGCCTCCTTAGTGCCCTAAAAGAACTTCTCCAGTGAGCCCACAGGACAATCCAGTGTTGTGGCTGGCAGGCCTTTGCTGAGCCATAGGCTCAGCCGAGGGCCCTGCCTACCCTGGTGTGGATGGGGCCCTCTCCAACACCCAGGAACGTTGCTGGCTCTGGGACTTCTACAGGTGCTGCCTCCACACCACTGTAATCCATAAACACTGACAGACCCATGTGCCATTCCTTTATTTTGTCCTGCCTTCCTGAGCCTGGTAGTCCAAGGAATTGGACTTAACTGGTTGCTCATCATTCCCAGTGTCACCAATCTTTCAGGCCCCCAAATTCATTCCCTTTTCCCAACTAAAGTATCCTGGCCTGCAAAGTGGAAGGGGGAAGGTCCTGCAGGTGAGTGTTACTCACTCATCCCGGGTATAACATGGGTACGGGAACATCTGTACATAGTTGCCAGGCTCCACCACATCATGGCCAACAAATGTGTTGATGAGGGCACGCTCCATCATGTCTGTGGAAGAGGAGGAGAGGCCAGGCTGAGTGTGCAGGGGCCAGGGCTGGGGGCAGCCGTGGCAGGGCATTGACACTTACCCTGGATCCAGACGAAACCATAGAGGAAGTAGAAGCGGCCGCCGGTGTTGGGGCCGGGCCGCCAGTATGCGCGACGGATCTCGTTGGTCTTCTCCGTGAAGCTGGAATTCTGTCGGATCTTGTACATGACATGGGGGGGCAATGAGCCATCCCTGTTGGTCTGGAAGATGACACCTGTGGGCAGCAGAAGAGGCAGGGAGTCCACGGGGGGACAGCCACATCAGCTGGCCCACAGCAACAAGCAGGGAGGGGGAGGGCACCGTGAGGGCTGCTATGGATGAGATGGGTGGAATGGCCACGGATGTAAGACCCCCATGGGATGCAAGGGCATATAGGCAGCAGGCCGTGGCAGTGGGAGAGCCAGGACAGCAGCATGGGGCAGAGGATGGGCACCATGAGATGCTCAGCCCCCTCATCCACCCCAGACGTGCACCAAGCAACCCGCATCCTGAAGCCAGTGGCTCCAGGGCACAGAAGTTTCAGGGACCTCTGAGAAGGGCTAGCTCCCAGAGACATACTGGCAAAGACCGTGACGTTGTCCTGATAAGCCTGGTTCAGTGTGTAGTTGACAATGCTCTCCTCATCTGGGAAGCCTTTGAAGATGTCCACACTGACCTAGTGGAAGGAGAATCACAGAATCACTAAGATCGGAAAAACCCTCTAAGATCATTGAGTCCATTAACCCAAATACTATCAAGCCCAGCATTAAACCATGTCCCCAGGTGTCAAATTCACATGCTTTTTGAACACTTCCAGGGTTAGTACCACTGCCCTGGACAGCCTGTTGCAGTGCTGACCACCCTTTCAGTGAAGAGATTTTCCCTAAAATCCAATCTAAACCTCCCCTGATAAAACTTCAGGCTGTTTCCTGTTGTCCTGTCACTTGTCATCTGGGAGAAAAGACCAACCCCCACCTGGCTGCAACATCCTTCTAGGTAAATGTAGAGACTTAAAAGGTCCCTTCTGAGCTTCCTTTTCTCCAGGCTGAGCTCCCCTTCTCTCAGTCCCTCCCCATCAGACCTGTGCTCCAGAACCTTCCCCAGCTCCATTGCCCTTCTCTGGACATGCTCCAGCAGGCTAGTGAGATCCCAAGGCCCCAGACAGGACTAGCACACAGAGCCTGTACACACTACAGCGTGTGCCACCCAAAGCCAAACCGAGCCCCTGAAGTCAACAATGTGTGAGCACCTCCACCCTAGACATCCACCCCAAAACTCTGGACACTGCAGGAGCCACCACCTCCCCCAGGGCTCCTGTCCCATGCTCTTAAAAAGGTCTCAGTGGATCTGAACCTCTTCAGCCCAACACAGCCTGGCTGTGGGTGGTTTAACCTTCCCACAGGTGGGCTCCACCTCACCTTGGCCATGAAGCGGACCCAGCCGCAGGCAGCATTGTCAATGGTATCCAGCTGCTGGAGTAGGACGCTGGCATTGGGCAGGGAGAAGTTGCCGTTGAGAAAGTTGTGGAGAACATCACTGTCAGAGACATTCAGGATCTCTGGGTGCTTGTGGAGGTCAGCGGTCAACTGAAAGAGGAAGACATGGGAGGGAGAAGTTGGTGTATGCCCTGCCTCTCAGGTCACTGTCCTCCCCATGGACACAGGTAGGACCCAAAGCTCCTCCTCGGGATGGGGGACACCGTGCATACTGTGCAGGGATCCACACTAGTTTCCATATGAGCAAGGTGGGTACCAGGGAGTACCCCATGAAGAAGTTACAGGGTATGTAGGGAGAGGTCAATCCCTTCTCCACTGCCAGGGCAGTAAATCCCAGGCAGGCTCATCCTCACCACACTGTCCTACCTGCTGGAGCCAGCGGATGCGCCTCTGCAGCCTGCCCTCCTCCAGGTAGGCTCGGATCTCAGGGGAGATGTTCAGCCATGCCTTGGCGTAGTGAGTGACGTTGCCCACAAAGGCGAAGGTCTCATTGGCCTGGGGGCCAGGCAAAGGTCACGCAACAGGCAGAGGCAGGGGCTTCCTGCTCTCTGGGATGGTTAGCAGCCATGGAGAACCTGCCCACCTCCCACTGCCTGTGGGAGCTGCCTGTGTCTGGCAGTCAACCTCTTCCCTGCCACACAGCCCATCTGCAGAGCAGGACTGGTGGGAGAAGGACAGGGGTCCCAGCCTATGCATCCTCACCTTTAGGATGACCTTGTCAACTTCAGTGCCCACAGGTGCATACAGGATTTTGGGGTTGCTGGTCATCAGATGCACAAGGAGGCCCAAGTTCCGCTGCTCCTTGCTGGTGAAGCCCAGTGAGCTCATGTTGCCCTGCTTCAGTGCCTCAGGCTCAATGGTCCTGCAAAGGGAGCTCAGGCTGTCTACTCTGCTTCAGGCCCAGCACCCCTTGCTGGAGGCAGCCCCCACCCCTGCACATGGCAGGCCTTCACAACTGACTCTAGTCCCTGCGTGGTGCTGCCCAACACAGGGAGCATCCTTGGCTGCAGCACAAGGCTGCGGTACAGCACTCATCCAGCCTGCTCAGCAAGGGGTGACACCCCCGGCCCGCGCAGGGAGAACCTGGAGCCATCCCCCAGCACTCCTACCGGTTGTTGCCACAGAGGATGGGCTGCAGCCCCGCCCAGAGCTGCACGAATGCTGAGAACTGCCCGTGGGGGTTGTCGCTGCCGGAAGGGCCCTCCCTGGTGCCCTCCTCCTCCTCTGCCGTGGCATTGCCAGCCGTTGCATTGGCGCCAGCCCAGGTGGTGCTGTTGGCAGTGGGCGGCGGGGCCTTGCTGGCACAGGCTCCCCTGGGCAGCAGCTTGGCCAGCGCCGAGAGGATGTCCACATCCCGGAGAACCTTCTCCATCTCCACCAGGTCCTCAAGGAGGGCACGGAGGCGGTGCTGGGTGGCCGTGCTGTTCACCTCCTCCAGCTTCAGCTGCGAGGATGAGCGGACAAGGAGTTACTCATTGCTGGGACAACAGGGTCCTGCTTGCCATTAGGAAGGGACCAACGGGGACCCCAAGCACTAGCAACTCCACTTCCTTGGTTAAAAGGTTGGAGCTGTGCCCAGATAAGGCCCCGGACTCAGTGCTGTGCATCTGTGGCTATGAGGCAGTGAGAATGGTGGCAAATGCTGGCAGGGACTTTTGTGAGGACAGGAGATATCACTCAAGACAGGAAGAAGGGTGGTCCTCTGTTTCTACAAAGGACACATCGAGCTTGGGTGGGACAAGGAGTGGGACCTCAGAGTCAGCCTTGAGCTGTGCCACCAGGGGCCTTGCCGGTCCTAGGGAGAGAAGCTGGCAGGGACATGTTGGAAGATGTTGAGGACACCCAGCCCTGTCCAAGAGGCAGTGTCCAAGCAGGTGCTAGAGGGGAAATCACCTGGGATCTTACCATGGAGCTGGGTGGGGGGTCCTCATGTCAGAGAAGGGGGTGACCAGGAGAAGCCAGGCCATGTAACAGTTCTCCATCCCAACACAATGCTAGCTGAGTAGAAAACCCTGCCCAAGTCACATCCCTGCCACCAGACTGCCCCACCTGCCTAGCTCTCACCCTGCTGACAATCTTCGGGGTGTCCAGCTGCTCCTGGAGCTCGGTGGCCAGCTGGGCAAAGCGCTCCTGGCGGGTGGCTCGGCTGCCATTGCAGGCCAGCGCCCGGTATGCTGCCAGCAGTGGCTGCTGCCTGGGGGACACGCGCAGGAGGCGGTGCAGTCCCCCTGGGTTCTGCTCACACGTCAGCTGCTCCATCACTGGCCCGGTGAAGAGGACACTCTACAGGGCAGGAAGTTATAGGGACAGCGCTGCAGTGCCCGCTCTGGCAGAGCAGCCCAGGTTGCTCCATGAGGTGCTCACCTCCATCTCAGTGACGAAGGCCTGGGGGCTATCAGAGATGGCAGGTGCCAAAGCAGTGCTGGTGAGGCCCAGAGCCTGGGAGAGTATGCGGAGCAGTGCCGGCCGGCGTGAGGCTGCCACTGGGTCCCGCAGCACTCTGTGAACCAGCCCTTCCTGCAGGCTCCTCCAGCCACTGGGAAGGCTCTTCTGCAAGATGAAGAATGGGGATGGCTGGTGGGATAAGGGCTCCCCACAGACCCCCCTCCTTGTGAGTCCCCAAGCATGAACATGAACAGCCCCACAGCACCCATGGTCTCCAGGGGGAGGGGAAGAAAAGGGATGTGCAGATGCAGGGAGCAGGGGTCCCCTGCATGCCAGACACAAGGAGGGAACAATCTCCCCTGCTCCCTCTACAGCCACCACCCAGGCAGCCAATCCCCACTGCAATGGTAAATCCAGGCATAGGCACTGGTGTGTCTCATAACACTGGGGGAACTGGTGGCAGCACCAGGATGGACCCCAGCCATCCCTGCTGCTGCTCTGCCCCCTGACAATGTTCTGTCACAGCCCCTCTACTGGGACAGACAGACCCGGATCACGTGGGGTGGGATATGGAGGGGACAAGAGGATGGGCTCTACCCTACCATGTCCCCTGCATGCAACGTCGCTCCTCACCTCCAGCTGCGTCATCTTCTTGCTGGGGCCTAACCCATCCCACAGGTCTTGCTCATGGGTCTCATCAGGTACCAAAGGAAAGGAATCAAAAAATTGGCGGTACACCTGCACCGAGATGAGAGCAGGACTGCCAGGTGTGCCGAGTGGAGCAGGGTAGGATAAATCCCAGCTGGGTGCCATTCACAGGGCAGCACAGACCCCTGCAAAGCCCAGAGGTCACCCACCTCCCGCAAGTCAATGCTGGAGCCCAGGAGCAGCTCAGCTGTGCTGTTGGGGAGGGACAGGTTCTGCATCAGGAAGCGCTGCAGCTCACCCTGGTCTTTGGCTGCCCACGCCAGTGTGAAGCCAGACCCTGACAAGGAGCAAGGTGGGGGTCAGAGGAGCCCACTAGCATCAGGGACACAGCATGGCCCCAGAGCTGACCCAATGCAGCAATGTGGGACAGTGGCAGGGCACCTGCCGCACACACCATCACTTTGCTGGGTGCTGGGCAAGTTGGCGCTCTCTGTCCCTGCCCACACAGGCAGCAGGGGCAGGCAGAGCACAACCCACCTGCTCGGCTGCTGAAGTGGGTCTCCATGGAGCTGGGCTCAGGGCTGCTGAGGGCCTCCAGGTGCCGGCGCAGCGACTCCAGCTCCTCCTCCAGTCCTGGGTGCTGCGGGTCGAAGAGGCTGCTTTGCTCTACTGCCTCGCTGAGGTGTTCCAGAATCTGTGTCACCCTGCGAGAGCCCAGCACCACCCTGGCTTCAGGGACAGAGGGATGGGGACACCTTCCCCAGAGCTCTGGGGGAAAGAGCCCCTCAGATGCAGGGGACAGCAGTCCTGTCTGAAACAGGGCACCGCTGCCCTTGCCTGCACACTGAATCCAGTGTGCCAGCGTTCAGAGGAGAGCCCCAGCACCTCAAGGTGCCTCCAGGGGCCACCTCCATCCTTCTCCCAGCACCGAACACCTGGGAGCCCACAGTAGAACAGACTGAGGTGCCCCCTGCACCCTGAGGACAAGGTGGTCTGCACCCAAGCACTTTGGGGGATGCCAGCTGCTGCCTCAGCCCAAGGGTGGCAGTGCCAGCATGGAAAGGGGCAGGCTCTGTGCGGGAACGTGAGGGGTGGGAGAGGAAGCGCATGGTGAGAGCAAGACTCACGTGGAGTTGGAGTACTGCAGGAAGCCAAACTCGTCACGCTGGCCGTCAGGGCACAGGGACTGCATGACCGGCAGGATCCCGGCTGACGTGAGCGGGGCCGCCGTGTAGAAAGCTGGAGCCAGTAAGAGTGCAGAAGAGGCCAAGGAAAGCGCGGGCAGTGGGGAGGAGAGGCAGGGAGGGGGAAGAGGCCACCAGAGAAACAGACACTCAGTTCAGAAAAGCACGCGCTGGGGTCTGTGAGCCCATGGGAGGCTGGTGGCCATGGTCAGAAGTCAGCAGCTTTCCCACCAGGGCAGTCCTAGCTGGTGACTCTGTGGGGCTGCAGGCAGCTCCAGCACCCCTGGCTCCAGCCCTCTTGCCCCCACCCACTCTCCCCTGGGTGATGGGTCCCTTGAGCCCCATGATGATGCCAATTTCTGCCGCTTGCCCCCAAGATGGCCACCAACCTCCTCCAGGCTCCCGGCCCCTCCTGTTAGTAGCCTCAGAGGCAGCGGCAGATCTCCAGAGGAAAAGGAGGAAGAATATGACAGGGAAAATAGAGTTGTCACCTGCAGCTCCCAGAGCCCCCAGCCTCCCCTCAACCCGGCTGCCCCGACGTGCGGCGCTGGAGGTGGGTGGAAATGGAGACACGGAGCAAGGAGATGGAAGAAACAAGAAGCAGCAAAGGGCTGGCAAACCTTCCCCCCTCCCCTGACACTGAGCCATCATCCCTGCTGGGACTCTCCCAAGTCCTTCCCCGGGGCAGGGCAAGCCCAGAATGCCCCTGCCTGATGGGGACTACAGGTTGTGAACGCACAGTGCCAGGCAGGGACCCTGCTCTTGCCACCCGTCCGATGACCCTGTGGTTAGAGATAGGTCAGTGCTGTTAGCACGGTCACAATCGGCGGGGACTGGTGAAGATGGGCTTCTGGCAGGAACAAGGTGCAGCATGGGATGGGCCAGCAGTCTGCTGGGGTGGTGGGATCCACACTGGTGGCCATGCCACGGTTTGGTGACAAAGTCAGTGCACGGCATCTTGCTGGCCTTGAGGCTCCTCTAGTACCACATCCCAGCTTGTCCCAGCCGTGAGGGGCCAAGACAGAGACCCAGTGGTGGTGCCAGGGTGGGAGCCAGCCCCAACCCTTTGTTGATTGAGCAAGACTGGGTGACCACAGGCCATGGGCCACCATCTAACATGGGTGACAGGACCCAGCAGACTTTGCCCTAGGAGGGAGGCAAGAAAAAGGGGTAAGACAAGCCTCCACCTGGCCTGGAGAGCCCTATGCAGCCCAGGAGGCCGGGGACATGGCCACCAGTGGCCCCAGCACCTGGGGAACCCAGCACCATCAACCAAGGGGGTACACCACCATGCCTGGTCAGTCCCCAGGGAGGAGCAGGCAGGGGCGATACTGTGCTGCCCGAGCTCATCTTCACCAGCTGTGGAGGAAGATAAGGGGGTTACAGAGGCATGGATTAGGCCAGAGTGAGTTGATCTAAACCAGACTCTTCCTCCCCAGACTACGAGGCCTGCACTGGCAAGGGAATGGGGGGAGGTGCCCACCCGTCCCACCAACTTACAGACTGGCGCATGCAGTTGAGGCATGAAGGGCAGGCGGGCAGGGGAGATGGTGGGAAAGAAAAAGAAAACATGAGCAAAAAAGAACAGAAAACCCAACCAAAAACCACACAACACAGAGCGCACGTCAGCGCCGGGGCAGGAACCCGGGCAGTGCCTGCTGCAGCGCTGGCAGCTGGGCTCTCCCTTGCCGGCACACACTGAAACACAGGCTCAAACCATCGTTACCTGGGGTCACCACCAGTGCCCAGCATCTCCCCTCACCCTGCTGTGCCACCTGTGCCAGGGCACCCATCAAGGTGGGCATCCACAGGCCCTTGTGAGCTGACAGCTCCATTCCACTGCCTCCTCCCAGCAGCACAGCCCGCAGGCACCAGAGCCCAGGCCAAAGCTCCAGCTGGAATTCTCCCAGAACCCTCAGCTCTGGTCCCATCAATTTATCATCCTGCCAGGCCTCTGAGCCCCTCAGGGCCAGGCACAGGGCTTTCTGTAAGTCACTTTCCCCCTCACTGGGGAGCCCTTCCCAGAGGCACTCCAGCTGACCCTCAAGAACTCAGGGGGACTGTGGCCGTTCCAGCACCATCCAGCTTGCTCTTCCCCATGCAAAATGTCCGTGCCGATGACAGTCACAGGCTGGTTACTGCTGCCACCCCCAGGGGAGCCTCCCCGGGCTGGGACAGACTCTGCTACTTCTGCCCAACATGTCTGCCCCACCAGTCCTCAGCTGTAGCCCCTGCCTAGTGCACTGTCCCCCAAAAGGCCTCTCTAGGTCCCCCCTGCCCCCAGGCTGGAGCATCTCCCCAGAGCCTCAGGGTGCCCCCAAGTGTGGGAGTGTCCCAAGCACCGCCCTGCTGGGACTCACCTTCCTTCACAGGGATGGTCGGCTTCTTCTGCCTCAGCCCCAGAAGGATGAAGAAGAGCACCAGGGGGATGAAGATCTCGAAGGCCAGCACCCACTGGGGATAACACAGAGCAGAGGGAACACGATGCTTAGGGACAGAACCCAGCCACCAGGGAGAAGCATGGGCAATACAGGGGTCCCCAGGCACTGGTGCAGTGCAGCACTGTGTCCACACACTGCAGATGGCTGGTGGCTCTGTCACAGCTCAGCCAGTGGCAAATGGGTTCCTGTGCATCCCACAACCTCCTGCCTGCACCCTGCCTGCTCCATCCTGTCCACCGCAGGACAGGGCAAGGCACACAGAAGGGATCGATCCCTCCTCCAGCAGTGCAAACAGGGTGCTGGGGATTGAGCCCAGCCTTGGTGGTCCACCACAGCTGGGGTTGCCCAGGGAGAAGACCTCAAGTCCTGAAGGCTAGTGCCCTCACAGCCTGGAGCAGCATGATGTCCCCTTGTCACCTGTGCCACTGCTGGATGTCACCAGGTCCAATAGCTGAGTCTAACAGCAGAGGGTAGACCTTCAGTTCAGCCAGGCCCTGGTACCAGCTCCACATGCAACTGGGCCACCCTGGCACCCCTTCCGTGCTCTCCCAAAAGGCTCCGTCTGCAAAGAATTTCCACTGGCAGCACATGGTAAATAACAGCAAATCCCCAGGAATTCCTGGCCACAGTGGCTCAGAATTCCAGGCTAGGCTACATGCCCAGATGCCCTGGGGATAGGCATCAGCATCTCCAGCCACCAGCAGGAGCAAGCACCAGGCACACTGCCAGCACAGCTGCTGCCACTTTGCACCAGAGTGCCTGGACATGTCACGGCCCCACTGCCCAGCAGCAGAGTACCACTGCAGGTTCAGAAACTGAGGCACAGGGTGAGGTGAGCCAACTTCGGCTCACTCCAGGGCCAGATCAGACCCAAGGCAGCTGCTGAGACCCTGAAACCTACTGCCACCATGGGCAGGGCAGGGCCCAGCTCCACTGCTGGGAAGGTGCTTGCTACACCACCCACACCAGCCTCCCACCAGTGACCAGTGCCTATGGGAAAGCCCATGGGGTGGGAAGGGTGGACTTTGACATGGCAAGACCTGCCTGGAAGGATGCAGCTGCCAGCAGGTGACAGGGTCAGGCCCTCCTGTCTCCAACATTACCTCTATGCTGCCTCACTCAGGGGCTGCCAACACTGTCAAGAAAGTCAGAGCAGCCCCAAATGGCAGTAAGCAGAGGGACCCCTGCACCCGGGTCCCTGCCAGCAAATGGCCACAGTGCTACTGCTGTGGGATGAGCACGACTGCACCCATGGGTGCTGCCCATGCTGCCCTTGCCACATCAGAGTTCCTGGTTTTGGAGGAGGCAGAGACCAGAGGAAAAAGGGCTGGAGGGGATGGAAAATGCCCCAGGAGCAGTACCTGAGAATCCTCATCTTTCTGATAACACCAGTCCCAGGGACAGTCCCTGGTGTCACTGTTCCTGCACAAGGCAGTACAGCAGGGGACACCCTGACACACACTGCTGTCCCGTGGCCCCTGCCCTGCCCCGCCCCCTGCCTGTTTACCAGGCACACAACGGGGCCTCTGTGCCCGGGCACAGGGGGGACCATCCCCACACACCCACACTGGGCTGTACCAGGCTCGTGTGGGGACTGTCCTTGGTGGCAAGGAACCTGCTTCTTGTTATTTATTTTTTTGAGAGGGGTCATTGACTTTTGCTCATCTCCATCCCCAGAGATGTCCCTTGTCCCCAGCCCCTTCCGCACTGCCACATACCCCAGTGTCACAGCAGGCTGTCCCACACCTTTGGCACCCAGAGTCACACGGTGATGGGCAGACATAGTAGCAGATGGCTGTTTACCAGTCTGCACCTCTGGGACCGATCCTGCCCCCCTGGTCCTCAAGGCTGCCCCCATGGGAACTTCCCAGAGGTGGGGAGGCCAGGGCTGCTCCACACCCACAGTGGGACACTGGCATGCAGTGGGGCCCAAGGGAGCCTCAGCCTTCCAGGGAGACACCTGGCAGGGACACCAGCACAGCCTGGGGATGGTGGGGTCCCTGCCCACAGGTGCAAGACACTGGGGGACATTTTGGGATTGTGTGAGGAAGCAAGGAGGAAAGGCCAGGATGCAAGCAGCTGAGAAGAAAATGCTCCCCAGAAGGTAGGAGAGGGCCAAGAGGAGGAGAAGAGAGGGGCCGGTCCCTGCCAGCAGCTGGCCATGATTGCACCAACTAGTCTGCCCTGCCCTCTCACCCATCCCTTGCCTCCCTCCTCTCTTGACGAGGGCACAGGTGCAGGACCGAGGGTGGGACACTGGTCCCAGGAGCCCTTGCACCAGGTGACAGTGGCTGTGGGGGCCAGGAACAGCTCCTGGATGGTGGCATTCACTCCTTCTACACCCCCTGCCACGTGTTCATTTCAGCCTGGTTGGATGTGAGCAGGATGAGGTCATAGGTGTCGTCCAGGTTTGCGCAAGCGCTGGGTGTCCACCCGCCACCCTACAGACAGCGGGGTAACTTGTCCCATGTTCAGCCCAGCCCTTGGCTGGAGGCAGGGGTGGCGGGGTCCTGCCCAGCTCCCCCAGCAGGGAGGCAGAGCTGGGGTAGGTGCCACAGCAGGGTGCTGGCCCCTGGCAGCGGGACATGTCTCTCCTGGAGCACTGGGACAGTGATTCAACGCCTGTGCCCATCCTCTGCCACACCATCAGATGGGAGCGAGAGGCTGCGAGAGGCCGAGCAGGAGGCAGCAGTGCCTGCTGCGACACACAGCTCCCACAGAGCCAGGTCAAAAGGCCATACAAGCATCACAGGACAGTGGTGCACACAAAGCAGAGCAAACAGCCCAGCCTGGCACAATGGTGCCACCATGCCCACCCTCTGGCCAGCACTGGGACAGCTGGGAGATGTGCTGGAGCCAGGGTCAGCATGGACATGGATGTCAGGTCATGGGCAACTGCACAACTCCACTGGTGTCCCCAGGATGTGACAGCACTCACATCCCAGTAGCCCAGGGGGCAGTAGTCATGGGGACAGCCAGGCAAGGCAGAGGCAGCTCTTCCTGTCCATTGCTGCCACCCAAAACTCTGCTCAGTTCCCTCCTGCCTGCCCCCAGGCAATGCCTGACGCCCACAGCCACGGCCTCCAGCCAGCATGGCGTAGGAGAGGGGCAGCCAGGGGCTGGGCACCCCCCTCCTAAGACTCTCAAGCTGGCAACTCCAGTGACACCCCTGCACCCCAAACCTGCCACGTCAGCCCCCCTTTCCCATAGCCTGGCACCTGCAAGGGGGTTTATTGGCTCCGACACAGGTGAAGCAGCATCACGCACAGCATCCAAAATCCCCACACATACCCCCCCAGAGAAGAGGGCAGGGTCTGCCTGTGCTCCTCGTGGGAGGAAGGAGCTGCTGCCTACTCCCTGCCAGACTCTCTGCCGATCCCAGTGCTGCCCACAGTGCCAGCAGGAACTGGCAACAGGTGCTGGCCTGCAGGAACCCTGAGGGATGGGGCTCTCAGCTCCTGCAGGATCTAACTTTTCCAATAGCATTTTAAGGCTGCAGAAATACCTTTAAATTTTCATGACTCCCAACTTTAATCACTGTTAAACACCCACTTTTGCCGACAGCCAGAAAGCAAAGGCAGGTAAAGCCATGGTCACTGGGAAAGATGAGCATGAGAGCTCTGGGGCAAAATAGGCCCCAGAATGCATGGGGCCGTGACAAGCCCCCCAGCTCCAGTGGGGACCTGACCATGGACACCCATTGATGGTCACCACCCAGATGTGGGCCTGAGAGGCTTCCTCAAGGTCACCTGCCCCATGGGGACAGACAAGGCTAGGTCCAGGGGCTGCCAACTTCCATCCTGCCAAGGCCTGGCTGCCCTCACCTCTGCCTCTGGTCACTGCCAGTTATGTCCATCACCTCCTGTCCCACTACCCCCTGCCTCCAGCATGGGCACATCCCCACCCCTGACAGCCCTGGTACGGCAGCCTGGGGTCCTGCCTTGGGGAGGCTGGAGGAGGAAGAAATCCCTGCTGGAGTTTGTCAACAACTTTCCTGAGCTGAGGACCCAGGAACACCCACCAGGGTTCTCCTCATCCCCACGGTGTCAGCCAGGCACCTGTGTGCTGGGCCAAGGGGGCATGTCACCATCAGTGCCCTGTCCCAGGGCCACACAGCTCTGGGACATGGCCACCCTCCCACTGGCACAAGGTGCCTGACCCGAGCACAGAGTCATGCCAGCAGTCAGTGTGGAGGAAGGTGCTCCACAACAGGTGCCCCCCCGGCTGCCCTGCCAACAGGGACTCACAGGGACACTGCTGGGCCAGCACATCCCTGCCACCTGTGCTTCCCCTCCCCACACCTGCTGCAAACAACGAGGGGGCAAAGAGCATCCAGAGCCAGGGCAGCACCCAACTGATTCCACCTGCAGGATCCGGTACCAGCATCCTCCCAGCCCTGGCAACAGGAGCTGGCAGCGCCACAGGCACAGGGTTCTAGGGACACTGCACCCCAGCAGAGGCACTGTTACAGCCCCCTAGCACCCCAAATTTCAGCCTTTCTTTTTCTGGCAGCATCAATTTCCCCCCAACTCTGCTGCCACCACCCACGGGGAAGGGACGGATCTGCCAGCTCCTGTGTGGAGAGAGTGTTCTTCAGGACAAAGAGCAGAAGGCATAGATCCTGCACAGGGCAGAACAGCCACACTGCCGTCAGCTCTCCCTATACCCCTTCCCTCATCCCAGGGCCCATGCCACAGGGAGCCCCACCAATGTGCTGCAGCACCAAAACAGCACAGAACTGCTCACATCATTCCCCCAAAAGAGCCTTGACCGGCTCACCAACCCTTCCCCAGGACCAAGCAAACTGGCAGCACACTTCCATCACTGGGAGCTCCAGCTGTGGCTGCCTGGCCATCCCAAACAAATGGGCACAAAGAGTCCCAGGGCAGGCAGGTGAACACCCTGAACTGTGCCTGTGGTGACTTTTGAGAGAGCACCTGCTAAGTTTACGTCCAACACAGGTTTAAACCAGATACCAAAGTCATGGGAGAGCCCATCCTTCAACAATGCCTGTCCCAGCAGATTCAAGGCACAGCCAGCAATCCCCAGGGCTGCCATGGGCACCCCAGGGGGCCCCACAGCCCAGGCTTTCCTCCACCAAGAGCCACCGATGCTGTTCTGCTCAGACCTCCATCATCCCAGGGCTCCCACCTGAATTTCTGCTCTGGAAAGAAGAAAATTGGTGCCAAACCCCAGAGCAGCCCCTGGAACAGCTCAGCCACACTAGGCGAGGTCCAAAGCCCCCACAGGCTGGGCACAAAACCTTATAGAGGTGCCACAGGACAGTGCCTAGCCATGCTGCAGGTCTCCCTGCACCCACCACCCACCCATAAGTGGCCTGGCCAAGCCTTCACCAAGTGCCTACGAACAAGGTCTGTCCCAAAGCCATGGCTGTACCCTACTGCAATCCTGCTCCTCAACAGCCCCCGCTGCCAGGGACAACGGGGACTCCCCCAGGCCATCAGCATTCATGGGCAGAACACAGAACTGCTCCAGCTCTCAAGTTCCAGCCCAGAGCCCTCAGTCAAACCTGGGGTTTCTGCTTCCCACCCCATCCTACAGCACTGGCTTTGCTGCTCCACCTATTGCCGAGAGAGGAGCACATGGTGGCAAGGACTGACCCAAGGGGAGCACCTGCAGCACCAGGCTGTGCCAAAAGGCAGCTGCTGGTGCCCACACTCCCTCTCTGAGGCTGGGAGAAGCCCAGAAACCCCCAGCTCTGCCTGTTCCTGGGTGAACACCCAGCAGGAGAATGGGCTAGTACATTCCCCCCTTCCCTGCTCCAATCCCCTAGCCTCTGGCTGCTGCAGTAAGATCGCCCCAGAGGGAGCTGGTTTCTCTCAGTGAAACATCCATCTGCGGCTGCTGCCAGGGCAGACCCGCACTAAGGAACCCACTGCTGAACACCAGGTGCAGCCGCCACACAGGGCCCGGCTATGCCCTGGCCAGCCAGCACTGGCAGCTCAGCCCAGCACTGCTCAGAGAGGGCAGAGCTCCCCCAGGAGCGGGCAGGACGGTCCCTGCACACACCAGGGACACCAAGTGACTCTGGGATTCACACACAGCAGTAGCACAAGGAAGGAGGTGACATACACAGGGGACACGCATCCTCAGGGCACAGCTGTCCCAGGGACTGCACCAAATCCATCCATGAGCAGCGGCACCGGGACCAGCTCTCGTCCTGGCACACAGCTGGTCCCCTGCACACTCCATGCACACACGGCATCGCTGGGTGGGAAAGGAGGGGCTGCTCCATACCCTGCCACTCTGACTGCAGCAGTGGCACTCCAGCAACAGTCCATACACATGGAGGTGATGGGGCCTGGGCTCCTCATCCTCCTCCAGCCACAGCTTCTTGTGCTGCACCCCTACACTGCCCACGGGGCTGGTGGGGAGGGTCAAGGAGAAATGAGTCCCCAGAAGTTGTGTGCACCCCCACTCTGCAACCCAATGGCCATGGCAGCCGGGGCAGGGTCAGCTGGCGTGTGCCAGGGCCCAGCCGTGCCAAGCTGCTCATCCTTGCGGGTAGGGGTCTGGGGCAGCCCCTGCCATGGCCACGCAGCTCTGCTTAGGGTAAAGAGCGGAGATGACTCAGCCAAAGAGCATCATCCCCCTCATCCATTTTGGAGGCACCGGGGCTGCCCGTGCAGGGAACCCTGCCTGCAGCGCCAGACTCGGCCCTGCTCATGTCACAAGGGCCTCTGCTGCTCCGGCCACCGGGACATGGGGTGTGGTGCCGGCGGCTGCCGGCGAGGAACAGCAGGATGAGGCCTGCGGGATATTTGGGAGAGGAAGAGAAAAGCGATGCCAGCTTGCGAGCAGCAGCTCGCTCCCCTCCCCCACCCGCTAAAAATAACCGGCTCCCTCGGGCCGCGCACCCACCCCCTGCCCACGACCGCGGGGTCCCTCGGCCCGCGGCTCCCTCGGGGGACTGATGGGTGACCCCACAAAGGGAGCCCGCGATAGGGTGACAGGGGCCCCGAGGCCACAGCATGGTCGATGCCATCTTGCCACTTCTGCCAGCCCGGGATGGACGCACACCAGCCCCCCGACCCCCAACCCCACGAAGCGCAGCTCTTCTCCAGCCCACGGAAGACAGGCGGCTCCGACCCACATACGGGCTGAGAACCTATTTATACCCGGCGGGTACCGGGGCTCAGGGAGCGATCCCACCCGGGGAGGCGACATCCAGCCCCGGTCCCGGGCTCCTCCTGCGGCCACCGGGCCCGGGCGGCCCCACGGACACGACAGCGGAGCGGGAGAGCCCCAACTGTTGCTGCCGCACGGGGAGCGCGCCGGGCCGGAGGATTCGTGCACGGGTGGCTCGAGGCGGGAGGACACCGCCGGGCCGAGGGACTGGGGGGAGCCCCCGGCACCACTTCCACGCAGGGCTCGGCCTCGCCCCTCGGGGCTGCAGGGCCCCCCCGCCCCCGCTCACCGGGCTGCGCCGCTTCAGTGTCACGTTCTTCCAGAGCAGAAGATGAAGCTGATGCAGGAACCCCATGGTCGGGTCGGGCCGACGCCGCCGAAGGGCCGCGCCGCGCTCACCTCCGCGGTCACCCGCCGCCCACCGCCATCCCCTCCCAGCCGCCGACTACTGCTTGCCGTGGGTTGCGAGGAAGCGGAGCGGCCGCGGCCTCGGCCCGGGCCTGGCGCCGCCGCACCCGCCCGACCCTGCGCAGCACCAGCACCGCCCCCGGCCCGCGGCGGCCGCCCCTTAAAGGCACCGGCGGACCCGCCCGCTCCGCCCGCACAGCGGCCCCGGCACAGCGCGGCCCGCGCCCTGCTCATCCCGGCAACAGTGGCTCCGGTGCGGCCTGTCCGGAGCGGGCCTGCTGCCCCGGGGAACCCTCGCTCCCCTCGAGCCGCCCCCCTAGCCGCCCTCCCGCCCCGCAGCCATACACAGGTCACCTCCGCGCCTCTGCCCCTCGTGCCCCCGCAGGACAGGACGGACTAGCCCGTGGCTGCGGGCTCTGTGTGCCAGGGTGCCACGGCTGTCCCTGCTCTTGGATGCTGCCCACCCTGCTCCTGCCTGACCTCTCCCACGGGCATGTGCTGAGGCGTCCACGGGTGTTTTTGGAGAGACCAACCTGCTGCCACATCTGTCTCCTGTCAGCTCAGAACCCACGGTTTGGAAGGATGCCCTCAGCAGCAGTAAGGACTGAACCAGGCCAGCTCTCCTCCTTCATCCCATCCACCCTTCCTTCTGTCCATCCTTCCATCCATCATTTTATCCATCCATCCATCCATCCATCCATCCATCCATCCATCCATCCATCCATCCATCCATCCATCCATCCTCCCACCTATCCTTCCTTCCATCTTTCCTTCCATCGTTTCTTCCTTCTTTTCCTCCTTCCTGCCATCTTTTCTTCCTTCCATGTGTCTTTGCTTCCATCCATTCCCCTATCCTTCTTTCTCTCCCTTTTCCTGTCCTTCTGGTTCTCTCCATTTCCCACCGGTCCCTCCCTCTTCCTGCTCTCTGCAGCCTCCTCTCCCCTTTCCCTCTCCTTTCCTCCAGCTCTCTGTAACCATCTCACTCTCCATGCTGCTTCCTGGGCCAAGTGTAGGCAGGAGCGGTGAATCCCTCTCTGGCTGCCCCAGCCCCAGTGGTGCTGCCAAGGGTGCCTGTGCTCAGGGCAGGCCCTTTGGCAGCTGCCCGGGGCTAACAAAAGCTCCCTTTGTCCAACACAAAGCAGCCTTATTCCCCAAACTTCTGGGCAAAACACTGTGCTGAGGTCCAGGAGGACAAAGGATGCCTGGTGATGTGGTGGTGGAGAGGCACTGTGTGCCCAGCTCCATGCTCTGGGGAGGGTGACTGGTTTGGGAGGGTTGCCGGCTGCGTGGGCAGGGCTACGGGCAGCAGAGCTGCTCAGAACTGGGGGGAGCTGGGCTTTTACTAGGTCCCTGGGGAAGGAGGGATGCAGTCACCCTTGGCTCCCCACAAAAGATTGTGCATGGTTTGCCCCCAGCCCACACAAGGAGCACCTCAAAACCCCTGTCCTGCAGCAGAGTGGGTCCCCAGCTTGGAGGGGTACAGTGGGGGGACCCATGGGTGGGTCAAAGCCCTGACCTGGGTCTCCTGCTCCTTCCCTCCTCCTGCCCCTGGGTGGGTCCTGGAGACCTTCACAGCTACTCTTCTGTTTGGCATGGCCACAGAAACCCCAAGAAGCCAGCAAGAGACAGACCTAGCAGCGTACCACAGGGCAGCACAGCTCTGGGGACATGGTGGCACATCTCCTCCAAGGACCCAGGGCCTGAAGCCCAAGGACCCAGTGGCCCATCCCCTCCATGGACTAGCAGCTCCAAAGATCCTGTGTCCCATCTGAAGACTTGGGGGACATGGAGCCCTGAGCACCTCTCAGGGGACTTCCTCGTGAGGTGGCCAAGCTCCTCTCTCTGTGTGAAGTCATCTGCAGATGGCAGTACCCACACACATACATCTCCCTGCTCTGTGCTAGTGCTGTCCAGCATTCCCGATGGTCCCATGGCCTGGCCCCCGGCCTTGATCTCTGCCCCCCCACCCAGGCAGCGCTGGCCCTGGCTCCTTGCCTGGCTCAGAGCCATGTCCCTTGGACCACAGAGTCAGGGTGTTTGGATCCACCGGCTGCAAGTCCTCCCAGGGCGTTGTCCCTGCACCCAGGGTGTCCTGGGGCAGCACCCGCACATGACAGCTATTAAGTGCCAGGGAAAAGCTCCCTGCTGTTCTACCAGCCATCCAGAATACCCTATGGAAATGCTGTCCCCAGTGCTTCCTCCGTGGAGAGGAGTGGCCCCAGCCCTTGTGGCCCTGGGCCCTCAAGCTATGGGAGAGTAGCAGGATGATGCTGAATGCTCCAGCCAGGCAGGGACTACTGCCCACAACCAGCAGGGCTAGGGCAGACAAGGCTGGGAATGGTGCCCATGTACTGTGGTATCTGGGCTCTCAATCATGCAGGGGAAGAAATGCAGAAAAGGAGTGAGAAAAGACGACAGGAAACGGACATGGCTGCGGAAGAAGGAACACCCTCCCTTGGGGCTGCAGTTGGCCTCTGAGGGCTCCTGGGGTGTCACTGAAACCACAGAGCCCTGCTACACCCTGGCACGGTGGCATGGCATTGTGCCCAACAGGGATCCCAAGAGGCTGGCAGCCAGCAGGAATGAGGGTGCAGATCCCAGGGGCACTGGAGCAGCCTGAGAACCCCCAGAGAGCAGTTTGGAGCCCTCTTCCCAGCTCTGTATGTGCCAAAGCATAGGGCATACCCTTCAGGGACAGTGCTGCACACCTCAATGCTCACCTCCTTGCCTCTGCCTCAGTTTACCCATCTCATTTTGCCTGCCAGGGCTTTCATGGAGACCTGGGTCCTGAACAGCAATGCCAGCAAAGGACACAACTGAGCCAGACTGGGAGCAGGGCAGAACTGGGGCAGGGGCAGAGGAGGCAACTCTCCATGCACACACTGCTGAGGCTCACATGTGCCTCCTTCCCCTTTTGGCAGGAAACATCCTGGACAGGCCGGTGCCTGGGGCTCGGTGGCACTTCAGGGCTGTTAGCTGATGGTTTCAGGATGAGTCAGTGGGAGTTGGTATCCTGTTTGCAACCAAGCTGCGGGTGGCAGATGGGTGGCACTTTGTCAAGGCTGAGGGCACCTACCCAGCCACGGGGCACCCCACCTTGTTCTGGGCCATGCACCTGCCATGGGGCGCCCATTTGGCCGGAGGGTACCCACTCAACTGTGTGGCACCCACCTAGTCATACGTTAGTCACCCAACCATGGGGCACCCACCCAGTCACAGGGTACCCACCCCCCAGTGCACTGCAGGGGAAGTGCTGGGAGTGGGGTGTGCCAGCTGCCACGTGGGGCAGGAAGGACCTGCTGTGGGGCTGGGAGAAGGCAAAAAAGAGGAAGCCCTCGAGTGCCCCAGCCCAGCACGGCAGCACCCAGGCAGACGCACCTGGCACCTCGCGCACCTCCGTCACAGTAAGTCTGAGTTCAACATTACTGACCACTGAGGGGAGAGGGGCTGAGAAATGGGGTGGCCCCTGCCACTGATAGAGGAGGGGTTTCCCTTTCAGAGCATCCCCAAAATGGGAGCAACATCCCCAAAACAGGAGCAACATTCCCGCTGCTGAAGACAGGGACCTGCAGCACTGATGTGCAGTGCAGGGAACCAGCAAAGCTTTCCCAACCCTTTCTGCTTCCCGTGCCAGATTTGTGTGGAGCCTAAACTTAGCTCATGTATTTTAGCAGGACAGACGGAGTGGGCCAAGGTGGGGAAGGGTTTTTTTGCAGCCAAGCTGCAGTGCTGGGTTGGGTGGGAAAGTAGGGCACTGCTTTCCAGGAGGCTCCAATCCTGGAGGCACAGGCTCAGCCCCAGCTGGCAGTGGGACTCAGGCAGCCCACATGTTTCCAGAGGTTTCCACAAAAGGGGAAACCACCTTTGGTGCTGAAAGCTCTGAGCCCTGCAGTGGGACCGGTGCTCCAGAGGGGGCTTAAGCTGGTGGCTGGTCCCCAGTGCAGCCAACCATCCCCCTCACCACCTCTGCCACTGCTCTGCTCCGAGCGGTGCTGCTGGTTAAACCACAGCACTGCTGACAGGCCAGATGGGCACCCTGGCAAGGTGAGCATCCTACAGCTGGGGAGCCCATGTGCCTGCAAGCTGAGCCCCACCAGCGGCAGCCCCAAGTGCTGCACTGCCCTCCCTGCTCTCCCCGTCCTCCCTGCCCTCTGTGCCCACATAGTGGGGCACTGGCCATCTGTGACATGCTGAATATAAAATGTGAGTGTTTGGGGCACTGAGGCTATGAGCTCCCAGCCTGCTGGGGTTCCTGATGCCCTTAGGGGCTGGGGAGTGCACCCTGACCTGAGGAGGGCACCTCGAGCCTGGGAGTTGCCTTGCCATTGTCACAGGAGAATGCTGGGGTGAGAGGGCACTTCTTGGGCAGGACACTCCCAGACTCAGCCCTCATCAGAGTTTTGGACTTCAGAGTCACCCCATTTTGCACTAAGGCCTCACCATGGGGCTATTCAGGTGGGACTGGAATGTTCCCTCTTGTCCTTTGGTGCACAGCAGTGGCAAGGCTGGCTGCATACCAGATTTGACCTATTCTGGGCAAAGCAAGAAGCGAGGACTGAGACTGTGGCTGCATGTCAGGTGGGGAAACTGAGGCACAGAGCAAGCAAAGACCGCCTGTAGTGGGGCCAGCCAGGTGGGGCAAAAGGGCACAGGTGGCTACTTCCCATCAGCTCTGCACCTCCCAGCAGCGTCTGCGCTCCCCCTAAGGTCACCAGGGACTGCAGGAGCATGAACAAAGGCCACCCTGGGGTGACACCAGGTGCATGGGGAACTCTGTGGCACAGGGAAGCAGAGGGTCCTGGGGTGATGCTGAGGCTCAGGTTTCACAGAGAAGCCATTTCTCTGGCCCCTCTGGCCCCAGTGCCTCCCCATCACCCCTTGCTCCTGGCAAGCTGAGCTGATGGCCCCTCGGTGGCCTCTCCTCTCTCACAGGTGTCAGCTCTGTCACCCGATGAGGTGACAGCCAACCCACCAGCATGCCCTGGGCGTTGCCACTGCGATGGTCACCATGGGGCCGGCCTGGTGTGAAGGCCTTGGTCACTGCCGGGGTGTTTGTAACCACCCTCTGGAACCTGAGGTTCTTCCTCAACCCCTCCAAGGGGTCTGGAGAAGACTCTAAACACAGGGAGCCACTGATGATCCTGGTGTGGGAATGGCCCTCAAAGCAGGTCCCCAATGTCAGCAGCAGGGACGTGTGCCGTGAGCTGTACGGCATCACAGGCTGCCAGCTCACCACAGAGCGGCAGCTCCTGCACCAGGCCGATGTGGTGGTGTTCTTCCACTCCAGGCTCCAGCCTGGCCGGGACAGACTGCCCAAGGAGAGGCTGCCGGGGCAGAACTGGGTGTGGGTCTCCCTGGAGTCCCCTTCCAACACTAGAGCTCTAGCAGAATGGAACCAGACCTTCAACTGGGTGATGACCTACAGACAGGATTCGGACATCTTCATCCCCTATGGCAAGCTTGTGCCCAACCGGTCAGCCACTGTGAACATCCCTCCAAAGACTAACTTGGTGTCCTGGGTTGTCAGCAACTACCACAGGACTCAAAAAAGAGCTGAAGTCTACAAAAACCTCTCCAGGTACCTCCATGTGAATATATATGGGAAAGCAAACAAGAAGCCCCTCTGCAAGGACTGCCTCTTGCCAACAATATCCAAGTCCAAGTTCTACCTGGCCTTCGAGAACTCCATCCACCGGGACTACATCACAGAGAAACTCTGGAGGAACTCACTGCTGGCCGGCACTGTGCCTGTGGTGCTGGGGCCTCCCAGGGCCAACTATGAGCAGTTTGTTCCTGCAGACTCCTTCATTCACGTCAATGACTTTGGCTCCCTGGAGGAGCTGGCCACCTTCCTGAAGACCATGAACTCCAGCCACTACCGGCAGTTCTTTGCCTGGCAGAGAAGGTTCAGTGTGAAGCTCTACACCGACTGGAGGGAGCGGATCTGCACCATCTGCATGGCCTACCCTCGCCTGCCCCATGGCCGCCTGTATCCTGACCTGCAGAGCTGGTTCAACTCCTAGTGTGTTCCAGGACCCTTGGGATGAATCCAGGCAGGGGTGGGAGGTATGTGCAGCACCCACCTGCACACAGGACATGGAGCAAGGAGGACAGGAGCTCCTCCCAACCCAGCTGTTGCCACACTGGGACTTCGAGCAACTCCCCATGACTTCCTTTCTTGTGAAACAGGACTTATCACCCCAGTCCAACACTGAACACCTTGCCAGGGTGCTGGCAGGACCAGAGGGTGCTTTGGAAATAAGCAGCACAGTGCTGCTGAGGCTGTGCATGTGGTGTGGGCAGGGCAGGGGGGTGATGGGTGGCTCAGGGCTCCCCAACCTCCCCCTGTGATCCTCAGTGTCCCCCCAGCACCTTCTGCTGAGTGCCAAAGTCCTGGCACCATTGGTGACATTTGTGGCTGGGCTGGAGGAGTGGGGGTCAGCCTGGGGGGGGGCCCATTACCCCATGGCCAGGGAGGAAGGACAGTGTCTGCTCCCCTCTTCCCGGCAGCACCCATTTCCTGCCCTCCCGCCCCGAGCCCTGGGTGTCACTGTGCCAGTGAGGAGCCACAGGACAGCGGATGTTCTCAGAGCAATCTCAGTGCCACCAGGCAGGCAGAGGGACACTGTGGTTTGTCACTCCCTCCCTGCTGTGACAGGAAGCCAGTGAGCTGGCAGCCTCTGAAGGCTTGCACAAGCCTGAAGCAAAGCCAGTCCCGTGGGCAACTTGCACATGCACACATTGCGCTGTGGAAACCCTGCACCATGGGCACCCTGCACATCCTGCACATCGGGCACCCTGCACCATGGGCGTCCCAAGAGGAAGCACCCATCTGGAATCAGTGATGATCTCGGGGTTGAGTGACAGGACATGGCGTAAGACATGTGCCATCTGTGCCTTGCTCTTTGCCTCTCTACTCAGTGCCATCCACTCCCTTGATAAAAACAATTCCTTTTGTCACAGGTTTCCTTTCCAGTTTTCTTTCCTGTGGCCCTGAAGTCACCAAACCCCACCTCTGCCACCCTGTGAGCTGCCAGGTGCCCACCAGGACTGAGAGTTGGCAGAGGGGACATCCCTCCCCCAGCCCAGCCCTGGTGAGGTGGCAGCTGGACAGGCGCACTGTGTTTTTCTGACTTCTGTGGCTTCCGATTTCCGCTTGTTGTTTTCTGGGTCAACCAGAAGAATAGGAGGGGCCGTGGGTGGCCACAGACAGATGCTAGGTACTCATGAGCAGGGGGTACCAGGGTAGCGGGTTATGGGGGTCCCATGGTGGACTGCAGCTCTTGCATGGTTGCAAGCAGAAAACCAGATAGTGGAAATGTGGAGAGAAGCAAACCTTCGGGAGATGGCATCTGTCTCAGATTTCTGCTTCTGACCCTGCCAGCCTCCTGCACTCCTAAAGTGCCAGGCAGCTATGGGCAGCAGCAACGGGGGACAGTTTCTGGTGGATGCCACCCATGGCTGTGCCCCTACCCTGTGGGCAGGCAAGCACAGGGGACTCGGGGAAGCAAGCAGGGATGCAGAGCTACCCAAGGGGGCCCTGCCCCACAGGGCTGGCATCTAGCCCAGCCCAGCCCTTTGCAGGGTCCTGAGGTGCGCTGTGAGCAGCTGCCTGTGGTGCCCCTATTCCAGGCAGCCCTAGAGAGCAAAGCCCCAGCTACCAGCCATCAAGCTGAAAACAGGGCTTCACAGAAGTTCCCCTACAGGCTTGATTGGGGATTTCATTCTGCTCAGGGGAAGGGCTCTTGAGAGAATGGATTGGGGGCAAACCAGCCGAGAGACTGTGGTGGGGAAAAGTGAAGGGTCATGCCCCTAGACACCCCTGATCCCACCAGCTCAGCTCCCAGTCCCCAATGGACCTGCGTGGCTGGGTTGTTATCACCCCACCAGAGACTGCCCCATCTGGACCACACATATGGGAACATCCATCCCGCCCCTGTCAGCATCATACTACAATGAGGACAGCCCCAGCTTTCCAGACCTCTTCACTGCCCACCCTGCTACATCCTCCTTAGTCCTTCTCTGTCCCTGGCAGCTGCTGGAGCAGTCTACAAGTAAGCTCACACTGCTTCCAACCTTCCCAGAAGCAGCTACGGCAAACCAGCAGCTAGAACGGGGTGGAAGATGACTCCCCCTCCCTTCACTTTTGACCCACCCTGCTTTTGGGGGGCAGCAGCCCTGACAGGGTGGTACCACTCCTGGGCCAAGATGCCACCAATCATGGAGGGAGGCCAAGCTGCAGGCAGCCAAGAGCTGGGTGTTGCTGGCATGATGGGGACATGTCCACCTTCTCAGGGTGCCTTCTTCCAGGCCTGCTGTCCCCCTGCATGCAGCCAAACCTCATCTGCTGGGCTGCAGGAGCAGGGATGCAAGGGAGGCAAGGAAAGGGTTAACTCATTCTTGCCTCAAAGAACTCTGAGATTTATTTCACTGCCAGAGGGAATGTGATTAAGAACAAAAAATTTAAAAATCATCATTAACTACAGCAGGCTGGAAGGCATGGGGTGCTGGCAGCACGGACAGGGTGGTGTAGGCCCTGGGCTGGGTCCTCCAGGGAAAGGTCTCTGGGCAGCTGGGCTGGGGCAGGGGGACAGCAGCTGGAGAGCATGGAGGGCCTGGGGGACTGGAGGTGATGCTGAGCACTGGGGAGGAGCCCCCCATCCCAAACAAGCCTCATCAGGTGCCCCACAGCAGGGTGAAGCCCTATTGTGCCACGGGATGAGGGGTGGTGGGGGGCTCACCTTCCCCCCTGCCCCAGCCCTCAGCTCACCCTGGCTGCCCAGGAGGGTGGGCAGAGCCACCAGGGCCATTGGCCCTGGGCACGGCACCCCAGCCCCGCTCTACATGACAGGGTGGAAGGAGACACCTGGGAAACTAGATCACTACAAAAATTTTTGCTTTTTAAAAACTACAACCAAAAACCTTTAAAAAAAAAAATAAAACCACCCCCTCCCCCCACCCTTACCAAAATCTAAAAAATACTTTTTTCTGGGTCTTGCAGGAGAGCGGTTGGGCTGGGGCCAGGCACAGGCTCAAGAGCCCCGGGGACATGTGGCTTCACAGGGTGCAGTGGGGCAGGAGCTGCCCCCACCAGGAGAGGTCAGAGGGGGGCCAGCGCTGCTGGGACCAGTAAGCTCACATAACTGGGAAGGGCTGGGAGCATCTGCAGAGAGCAGGCACCATTCCTGCGCCAGGCTCTCAGCCCCTGTGTGAGCCCAGGGCAAGTGGGGGCTGCCCCAGAGCACCAGCCCACCTGCAGTGACCCCCACAGCCCCCGGTTCAGTGGCCGCTGTTACTCATGGAAAGCCCAGGCTGCAGCGCTTGTGGGAACATCTCGGCTTTGTGGAAGGTCGGCATGTAGACAGGAGGGGAGGGTGTCAGGCTGTAGCCCTGGGACGTCACTGGGATGGGCAGGGCAGAGGGCACCAGGGGCTGGTTCATGTCATACATCATCCCCTCTGCCTCGTTGCCGTAGGGCAGCAGCAGCCGTTTGCCTTTCTGACGCCGGTTGCAGAACCAGACCCGAACCACCTGTGGGAAGGGAGACAGAGAAGGGTGAGGGCGTGACCCAGGCACACCATTTGGGTGACAAGGAGACCCTTCTGCTGGTGGCATCTCCATAGCACCTCAACCTGACAGCGCAGCCCCCTCCCTGCCACAACTCCTTGCTAGGCTGGACTCCAACAAACTCCAGCCATGACCACTTTCCCACTGCTTCCAGAGTCAAGAGATGACAGAAATGGCAAATGTTAAATAGAGAAGAAGATAACAAATAGAATGAAAGGTTCCTCTCCAAAGGCTGATGCCATAGCCAGATGAAGCCAATACGCAAACTTGAGTATTGTCAGTAGGTTGTGTTTTGTCTCTCTTCTGGTGCATTTCCACTTCAGAAGAAAAACATTGTAACTTTCTATGTGGGTTCTTAGGGGCAAAAATCAGTTTCTTAAGGGATTAATTAGTATCACTTTCATATATTTAGGTGCATATACACAAACACAGATGCCTGTTGGGTCTGGGAACTATTTTTGTCTCTCTTAAGTTTTAAATATTTAATCTGTGAACAAAAGTCTTCTCTGGAACCAAGTGGGTATTTCTTTTTCACGTTGATGAGCCATATATATCCTAATTGTCTGGCAGAACTAAAGGGCAGCTATTTACATCTCTCCATGTGTATTTAATTTTTGCTCTGAGCCAAAGTATGAAACTGGCAGGGGCTCAGGAGCTGGTACCATTTGGGCACCCATTCCCCTCCCCTCCAACCTACATCTTTATCCAGGTTGAGGTCCTCAGCAATCTGGGAGATCTCTTGGGGACTGGGCTTCACGCACTTGCGGAAGAAGCTCTCCAGCGTCCCTTTTACGTTGGTCTCGATGCTGGTCCTGCGTTTTCTCTTCCGGGCTTGGGCCAGTACTTGCTCTGCATTGCACATCTGGGAATGAGAGAGGGAGTTACCAGGTGGAAGAGTCTCCACCAGGCTTGGGACACATGTAGCTGGCTGCAGAGCTCAGAGGACAGATTGTGACTCTCCACTGAGCATCATTCCACTGTGACTAGGGCCATTCCCAGTGTCCCAGCACTGCCAGCAGTGAGGCTGGACACATATTTCTGCATTCCCCCCGCCGGTTCCCCAGGGAGCAGCAAGCTGCACATTCAGTCTATCTGAGATTCCAACAGGACCTGGCTGCTCCAAAACGGGAGCTGCCACAATCACAAGGCGTCTGCAGGAGGATTGGGCTCCCTCCCCCAACCCGGCAGAAGATGATACCCAGTGGTTCGCCCTCAAGCCAGACTCAAGTCATACAGCGAGATACTGCTGTGGCACAAGATGCCTCCTGTGGGAAAGGGAGGAGAATCTGAGGCTTGAAGGCTCGCAGATATCCCAGCTCCCAGCCCCCTCAGCCCTGCACCTCTTGCATGTTGTCCGTGTTCTCCGCCTCGTTGAGCCAGCGCTGCAGCAGCGGTTTGAGCTTGCACATGTTCTTGAAGCTGAGCTGGAGCGCTTCGAAGCGGCAGATGGTCGTCTGGCTGAACATCTTCCCTGTGCGGGCAAGGCGGGCAGGGCATTACACACCGTGCAGCTTCCCTCGCCAGCATCTCCCCAGGATCGGCCACCCCCAAGCTTTCCCTGTTCCTGGGAGACCCGGAAAAGGATTCTCCCCATTCCTTCAGCAGGGATTTAAAGCCCTGAAACGCGTCTCAGTAAGCAACTGTAGCTTTTTAAAAGCAGTTCCCTGTGAGCTCGAACCTTCGAGCACCCCTCCAGGAGCCCCGGGGATGGTGCTTGATACCTCCTTTGCAGATCATTAAGGAGCAGAAATCCTTGGCCCAGGTGATTACAAACCCCTCCCGGGCCTCTCCCTTCCCACCAGCTGTGGGGTAACGCAAGGGCCCTCCTCCGACCCCTCACCGTAGAGCGTGCCCAGCGCCAGCCCCACGTCAGCCTGGGTGAAGCCCAGCATGATGCGCTTGTGCTTGAGGTCCTTGGCGAACTGCTCCAGCTCTCCCGAGGTTGGCGCATCCTGGCAGGGGCAGAAAGACACTGAGAGGGGACAACTCGCGCCCAAGGTCCAGGGTCTGTCGGGGTCCCCGAAGGACAGCGGCAGAAGAGGGCTCGGCTGAGCCTTCGGAGTCATTGACACCGACCAGGCTTACACAGCATCCCCGCGACCACGCACACTGCTCAGCTCAACCCAATCCGGCGGGGCGGCGGCCAAGGGTAGCACAAGGGCACCAAGAGCCCCCGCTCCGCCTCAACACGCCCTGGAAATGTTCCCTTTGTCCTCTGCCTCGCACCCTCCTGGCCTGGCCAGAGGCAGCACCGATGATCATATTGGATGAGCCCCAGATTCGCCCCATTCTCACTCATCCCAAGACACGTCCGCACGGGGACGGTTCAGTTCTCCCGCGGCGTGGGCCACTTCCCCATGGCTCTCGGGCTGAGGCAGCCCCTCACCAGCCGCTCTCCCGCCTGCGTCCGGAGCAGGGAAAAGGCTCCCGTGAAGAGAGGTACAAAAGTGCCCGTGAGCCGCATGGTATTTAAGCGCATCTTTGCCACCAGCGAGCTCTTCCCTTGTGGCGAGCGGCTACTCAGGCACTTCCCTGCCGCGCAGCCTTCCGCCTCTGCGGGAGCATTTTGAAGCCTTTTACCCAATTTCCACCTTTTCAGCGGAGTTTCGGGTTTTCCAGGCGTTCTTCCTGTTACCGAGCCACGGGTTTGAATTCTTGGCGTAAATCGGCACCGGTAAACTCAGAGCATCCCTCCCACGGGGGTGGGATGGCGTCTCACATCGCCGTCCTGCATCACCGTCCCGCAGCTGGGAAACGCCGTTCGTGACCGCTCCCCACCCAGCGCGGTCGGTTGAGGCCCAAGGACACACACGCACCGGTCGTGGCGTGGGACCTCCCGCAGCTCCGACCCGATGGCGGCAGCGCAAATCCTCCCAACCCCTTCAGGGACCAGCCCCCGGCATCGGCCGCCGCTGCTGTCCCCGGGGCGGGCTCGTGTTACGTCAATTTAGAGAAAAATTAAAAACTAACGCAAACCACAAATCCAGTCGTGCCGGGAACCAGCCCTGCTGCCCCCGTCTTCCTCCCGCCCTCATCTCCGGGCTGTCTCTGCCCCAGCAGACTTCAGTGCCCATGGAGCTCCGGGAGCGGTGGCCGGGGACGCAGCCGACCGAAGAGGACTGAGAGGGCTGGCCAGGAGCCCTCGGTGACGGCGCTGCGTTGCCCCGAGTACCCTGCCGGAGCCGGCCTTCGGCATCGCTATCCGGGACGGCCCCGCCGCGTACACGTAGGGGAAGCTGCTCTCCCGACTTCCCCAGACCCCCTTTCTTACTCCAAAGCAGCCTCCCCAAGGTGCTCCCCCTGCGGAGAGTCTGACACATGCGGGACGAGCCCCAGCGCTGGGTCAGGGCTTCTCCCGGGGGCACCCGACGGCGGAGCCGGACAGGTGGCACCGGCGGGGTCTCGGCAATCGGCGAGAGCAGCCGCGGAGCTCCTGCCGACGGGGCGGCGAACCGCGGCTCCGGACGGGGAGAAAAGCCCCAGGGACACACCGCGTGCGGACGTCGGGAGCGGGGCAGGGCAGTCCGCCCCATCCCCGTCCCGTCGGGTCTCACCTCCTCACCACTGTCGCTGGAGTGTCCGCCCTCGCTGGCGGCGCCGCTGGAGCTGCCGCTGCTGCCCAGCCCCGAGGGGCCGCCGGAGCCCGGCTGCAGCGCGGCGGAGCAGAGCTGGGGGCCAGGGAAGGCAGGGGCGGCCGGGCCAGGGAAGGGCGGCCCGGGCAGGGCGGCTGGGCCGGGGGGCGCAGGGCCGGCCCAGGG
>VZRV01002795.1:97959-117241 GCA_013398115.1 Falcunculus frontatus
CAGCCGCCCCCCTGCGCCCGTGGGAGCAGTGAGCAAAGGGCAAGGCAGGGACGCGATCACAGCAGCAAAGAGGACAATGACGCTGGAAACGGGGGCGATCCCCCCCCATAGCTGTTAGTGGGTGTTTATTGGGCAGGCGTCAAACAGTCTGGCAGCGCGGGGTCAGCGTCCCTCGGCCCAGCTGTGGGTGCCCCCCGGCACGGCCGCCCCGCCGGGCACAGCCGCGGGCACAGTCTGTAGCGAGCTTGGGCGCAGGAGACGGGGTGGTTACTGGTGCGACTTGGGGTTGGAGGGGTGTAAGGAGGAGTCGTCAAACAGCGGGTTTCTCACTTCCATTTCTCCGGTCTATCGTGGCGGAGGGAGAGGGATGGGGGGAAGGAAAAGGCGGGAGGTCAGAAAACAGTTGGGATTCAGCTGCCTCATCCCAAGGGGTTTGAGTCTGAACCCCCGCCCGGCAAGGGGGGGGGGCGACCTAGTGGGCTGCGATGGATGACAAACATCAGGACTCACATCACCCCGGAAAGGTGCTGCCTCCCTGGCAGGAGGGGATGGGGTGGGGTGATGTGTAAAACCCAAGGTCTCGGGTGGGATGGGACCCCACAGCTGGGCTGGGGACCCCAGGACAGCAGTCCCAGCCTGGCTGGCAGGAATAGAGTTCCTTGCTCAGACTGCCTGCTTGCCATCAAGTGCCCTTTAATGGGCCTGTAAAGACCCAATGACGACCCTCGATCTGGGCCCTGATGGCCGGGCTCCACAGCTATTACCATGTAAAAGGCTCCTCTTCGTCCCTTTGTGCTCTTTGTACCCAGGGCTGTTAAGAGCTGCCCTTCCCCGAGGTCCCCTGCTAGCCAGGAACATCCTCTCTGGCTGTGAGGGGTCACAGGTCTGCGCTCCAGGCATTGGGGTGGCACCAGAACAAGCCTCCCCAGCCCTGGTGCCCAGGAACCTGAGGAGTGACCATGTCCCTGTCACCACAAGGATGGTGGGTCAGGTGTGCCAAGGGCTGCTCTAGTTCTCTGCTCCCAGGGAAAAGCCTTGTGGCAGGACATGCACTCCTGCCCACAGGAGAGCTTCAGTGGGAGCTGGCCAGGGACATGGGGGGAGCAGAGGGATTGGACCACCTCAAGGTTTGATGAAGAACATGTGGTAAAGGCTCCTCACAAGGAACTGCACATCTCAGGCACATGTCGGACACCCCCACACTCATAGGGACCCCCTGCACCCGCGTACCGGAGCCAGCCCAGGGCACTCATACACGGTGAAGTCTCCATCCTCATTCTCCTCATCAGATGATGCTGAGTCCGGCAGCTTGGGCTCCTCTTTATGCCTGGGGGGAAGAAGATGCAGAGAGGGGGTGAAGCCCAGTGGGAGGATTAGGGCCATCCCAGTGAATGGCAGGACACGCTGTCTGCTCCCAGGCTGCTTACTTCTCCAGAGAGAGCATCTGCTGCTTTTGGTGCTGGTAGTGGTACATCTGGGCACTCTGAGCCAGCGTCTTGTCCCCGGGCTGTGGAGAGAGCAGAAACAGCTGTGGAGACTGGGCTTTAGAGGGCCCCAGCCTGGCTGGTGGGGGGCCTCCACCGCATGGGAATCCCTCCAGCAGAGCACTGGGGCCCGAGTGCTGAACACCCTGCAGCGAGGGACGTGGGTGCCTTACCGAGATCTTGTCATAGGGCAGGGGGCTGGCTGCTCGCTGGGCTGAGTAGTCTGCTTTTTGTGCCAGCCTGACCTCCTTCTGCAGCCTGCCAGGGAGGGGAATCAGAATCAAGGAATCACTAAAAAGTGATTCCTGAAAATCACTGAAAAGCTCTTTAAGATCAAGTCCAACCATTAATCCGGCACTGCCAGAGTCCACATCCACATGTTTTCTGAATACTTCCAGGGATGGTGACTTCACCACCTCCCTGGGCAGCCCTTTCCAATGCTTAACCACCCTTTCCATGAATCTTCCCTAATATCCAACCTAAGTCTCCCCTGAGACAACTTGAGGCCATCTCCTCTCATCCTATCACTTGTTCCCTGGGAGCAGAGCCCGACCCCCACCTGGCTGCACCCTCCTGTCAGGGAGTTGTGGAGACCAAGAAGGTCCCCCCTGAGCCTCCTTTTCTCCAGGCTGAGCCCTCCCAGCTCCCTCAGGTGCTCCTCATAAGACACGTGCTCCAGACCCTTTCCCAGCTCTATTCCCTTCTCTGGACACGCTCCTGCCCCTCAGTGTCTTTCTTGCCATGAGGGGCCAAAAACTGAACCCAGGATCTGAGGTGCCTCACCAGTGCCCAGTGTGGGGCACAATGACTTCTCTAGTCCATCCTAGTGAATATGGGGAGCCATAGGAGCAGATGACTCCATTCAGGAGCCAGTGACCCTCGGAGGGTCAGCCCTGTTCCCTGTGATGGCACCATGACAGGCATAGCCACTTCCATCCCACAGGGCCTGGGCACAAGGCACCAATGTGCTGGCAGTGTCAGCACCCAGTGCCACAGTGATGCCCACACCAGGCGCCACCCGCTCCCGGGAGCCTGCATCTGGCACAGGGGTGTCTAACTACTGTCCTCCTGCCCCTCTCTTCCAACCCCTCATGCCTGGGAAGCACAGGAATACACAGCCCTGGGCACAGGGACACCGGGGGACTGTCGGCAGCCCCAGCTCACCTGCACCAGCAGACGGCCGCCACGATCAGCGCTGAGATCCCGGCCACTGTGCACACCACGATCAGCCCTGCGGAGGGGACACCAAGGGACAGCAGGTGAGCTGGCAGCATGGTGACACCAGCACATGCTTCCCTGGTGAGGGTGTGAAACCCCTTCCTCTGAGTCCCAGGGTCTCACCAAGCACCATGTTGTCATTTGCAGGGATGGGAGACGCCTCCACCGGGTACTTCTGGACCGTGGCAGTGGTAGGGAGGGTAGTGGCTGCCATGGTGCCGGCGGGACCCCGCTGCAGACGCCCCTCTCTCAGCCCGCTGGCCACGCGCTGTCTGCCGCCGTCGGGCACCAGGGTGGCTGTGGGAGAAGACAGAGCAGTGAGCGGTGCCCGGGCAGCTCCAAAGGCCAAACCATCCTGGGGTGCAGGGTCTGGCTGCCATGGGGCCCCTGGCACTGCTGGGAGCAGGGAGCGAGCACTTACTCCTGGGTCTGCCATCCTGTAGTGGGTGGTGGCGAGGAGTCTCCTGCCTGGCCAGCACATCTGCGAGAAAATCAATTTCTGCCTCCAGGCTGGGAACAGAGGTCCGTCCTACAGGAAGAATGGGTGTGAGGCAGGCACTGTGGAGTGCAGCCGTGTGCCCACCCCCAGGGCCAGACCAGTACCCCCAAGAAGGGGCTCCTGACCCAACTCCAGCAAACACAGGTGGTGGTGAGTCTGAGCCCCCTCAGATGCAGCTCTCCCAAAGATGGGCCCCAGGACCCGTGTGCGTCCTTGCTGCTTTCAGAGGGATTTTCAGCCCACAAATGCTGAAGGATCAGGAGCAACAGCATCTGCCCTCGTGCCAGAAGCAGCAGGTCCTGCAGACTCTGTGAGAGAGGGAGGGGTACCAGCACCTGCTGTGCAGGACCTGCCCTGTGTCCCTGCCCCTGGGGTCACACAGCAGCCCTGAGTGAGGAGAGACGGGAGCTGGACCAGGACAGATACTCCCCAGCTGCCCTGCTGCTCCAGGAATGATGAGGGACAGCTTCAGCACGGTGAGTTACAATCAGGGAACACCTGAACACTGGTTTTCACCCCAAATTGTCCTTTATGGCCCGGGGTGGCTGGAGCCACTCCAGAGCAGGGCTCAGCTTGGCTGTCCAGCAGAGCATGGGAGCCCTTGCTCCAGTAGAGGGGTTGGTTCTTGCCTGGTGGAACAGCTCCTCTGGGGAGGGGGCAGGGGTGCCCCACGCAGCCGGGGATGTACCCCCAGGTGCTGGCCCTAGCGGCATCTCACACGTGGCTGTCCAAGCCCATGCCCTGGCACAGTGCTCACCAGGGACATTTGCCCCTCAGGGAGCTCCTGCAGCATCATGCACAGGCAGGACTCCCACTCTGGCCCAGGGGTGCGCACCCACAAGGTGACAGCACTGGAGTGGGAGTGGAGTTGCTCTTCTCAGGCTCACCAAGCAGAGTTCAGCTCTGACATTCACCATCGCTTTTAACAGGATTAAACTCAGCTTCAAAGGCAGTAGACATCCCTGTCCCCTTCCCTGTCCCATCTCAATCCGCATCCTATCCCTGCTTCCTTTGCCCATATTCAGGCTGTCCCCTGAGGGAAGCCCTGGGAGATAAATCCAGACATACGAAGGCAGGGTGGTATTGGCAGCTTGATTCCCAGATAATTCAAGGTTATAACAACTAAGTCTCCTCTGGAATCTGTGCTCACTTCCAGTGTTTAGAAATAAACCCTGATTCCCTCTGGAGCCGTGCACAAAGGCCACCCTGCTGCCCCATGACTCAGAGCCACATGAGCCAAAAAACAGTTTAAAAGGGGGACAGTCTTGCTTTAAACAAAAGCGCCAAGAGTCACTGTCCTCACATCCTCCATGCCCTTGTGTCCCCAAACTGCCCCCAGCCTCCTATCCTTGGCTGGAGCCCTGGGTTTCCCTGGCTCTTTGCACCCTGTTATTTCCATCCCAAAGCAGTACCATGGCCAAGTGGTGCCAGGCTGGGACTGTGCCAGTGCCGTGCCCAACAGGTGAGTGCCATGGTGCCAAGGTGCTGGCATGGGGCCAAGCTCTCCCAATGGGCAAGGGAGTTGGCATGGGACTGAGTGTGACAGCCCCGTGCCTGAGGGGGACATCCTCGTGCCCAGGATGGGGACAGCCCTGTGCCAGGGGACATCCTAGTGCCTGGGATGGGGACATTCTGGCTCTAGCTCCTCTCTGCACTGTGGGAAAGGTCTGTCCCCACTCCCATAGGACCTAGGGGACAATCCTGTCCATCCCATGTGTGCCACCGTCAGGCTGTGCTGGTGTTGGATGTGATGTGGCTGGAAAAAGGAAAAAAAGTTGGAAAAGCAGCCAGAGCAGCTGTCAGGTCCCTCTGAGTCTCCCACCCTGTGGGAGTGTGTGAAGTGGCACATGGGAAACTGAGGCAGCAGTTTGGGGTCCCGGTGTTGTTGCAGCGCCTGGGCTGTGCCACTTACCTGCACTAACCAGCTTAATCCCCAGATTCTCTTCCAGTGGCTAAAAGCTGCCCACCTCCCATTCTGTGTAGCAGCTAAACCTCCCCCAGTGATGCCACAGTTGCCACCACACATTTGAGGGCACCGAAGGCTGGGCCCTGCCAGGCACTGTGGCTGTGGGAGATGCTGGCCCTGAGCTGCTCCAGGGAACAGGGGGCTGGGGTGAGCCCCAGTTCCTGCCTGACTGCCCCAGGAGCAGAGATGCTGGGGAGAAACAAGGTCCAGGCAGGGTCCAGGCAGGGCACAGAGGGCATGCAGAGCAGCGACAGGACAGGGACAGGGCACACGGGCACACACAGGGCGATCAGGACATGCACAGGGTACTCAGGGGCGCAGGCAGGGCTCGTGCAGGGTGCGGGTGCCCCCTCATGGTAGTTGCCACCGCTGCTGCAGCAGGATGGCATGGCCAGGCTGGCACCGCCCCTCTGCTCTGCCCCTGGCCGCTCCTCAGAGCTTCCCCCTCCTCAGGGCTCAACCCCGGGACACACATCTACTCTGACCGTTTGGGGAAACAGGGACCAAGGAGAGACTCATGTGGCTTCTGCCCTGGGCTGTGGAAACTTGTGATTGACAGTGTCCACAGGAGGGCACAAAATTCCTACAAATCCACTAATTTCTATAGTCCTGCCCCAGCATGGCTGATGTCCTCCTTGGTGCTGGCAGCACAGCAAGCAGGGAAGGGGGAACCCCCATGTCTGTGAGCTGAGGCCCCTTTCCCCCCTTTTCCCAAAGTGCTTCCTGCAGCCAAGTGGGGCTCCATGCTGGTCAAGCAGAAGCAGGGATGAGACCCACTATGTCAAAGCACATCACTCAAACCCATCACAGCACAGACACACGCAGCACTGTGGTGTGCGTGGGATTTTGGGGGGCTCAGAGCCCTGTGCAAGACAGCAGCAGCCAGGTGCAGGCAGCCAGCTGTGGGATGCACTGTATTGAGATTCCCTGCACCCTATCTCACCTCTGTGCTGATGCTGTGCCAGGTACGCTGAGACCCCTACACACAACGGCAGGAACACACCACTCACATGCATCGCTCTCCTGAGGCCCCAAATGGTGCTTTTCACCCCAAAAAGCTGCTCGAGAGAGAGAATTCCTGGCTCCTGCCCACACTTCTGCCCGGAGTCGTGGGGATGGCACAGCAGCAGGATCCTGGGATCGGTGTCACCAGCAGTCACAAGTGGCTCAATGATGTGTAACCCTTCAAGGGGCTGCCCACGCAGCAGAAGGGCTGCATGGGTATCCCTTTTAAAGGCTTAGGCCTCCTTGGGCTGCAGCAGCCCCCTGTTTGCCTCGCATCCTCCCCCTAAATGTAGCTATCACAGCCCATTCTCATCCTCACAGCCTTCTCTGGTGTTGCTACCAGACAAAGGTACAGGCAGGATGCGAAAGCCACCATGGAAAAATAAATGGTGCCTCCCTGCTAAGAGGAGCTGGGCATCCTCAGGATGCTAAAATAGAGGATCTGGGAGGGGATCCTCCTTTTTTATTTACCACAGTCCCCACACTTTTGTTGCCACAAGCTAGTGGCATTGCTTGGGACAACAGAATGGGACTGGGAGAGACCTTGGTGTCACCATCCTCTCATGGTGGGTCCTTAGAGGATGGTACTGTGATCCCGCATCTCTCTGGGTGAGGATGCAACTTTGGCCACATCCTTCAGAAAGGAGCTGGGTTGCCATGGAGATGCCGGCGCATGTGCAGCCCTTCCGGGAGGGGAATTTGCTCTCGAGACTTCACATTAAAAAATAAACTAGAAGCAACTGCTAAAGCCATTCAGTGCCAGTGGATGAAGAGCCCGTGGCAGGGGTGCTGACTGCTGTCCAGTGCCACATCTAGACCCCATCCCTGTGCCATCCCCTCTCATCCCTCCCAGCCATCCTTCCCATTTCAGCCAAAGGCCCTTGCTTTGGGGGCCTCCCCTCTGATTTACAGGGTAATTCTCCTGCCAGGAGGAATGGCACTGAAAGCATGCTGGGTTCTGACATCCTCCATGTGCCCACCTGGGCTGAGCCATGGGCAAAGGACAACTCCAACTGCACCCCAACAGGACCCTGAACATGCTCAACAACACAAAGTAATCCCCCAAAACCCAGAGGACCCTTCCATGTCTGCATGGAGTTCAGATGCAGGGGGAGCTGCCTGTCCCACTCCTGTCCTTGGAGGTTCTGGGCTCTCCATGGTGCTGACAGGACCACACGCAGTCACCAGAGCAGGATGCACGTGGGGCAGGATGGGGTTGCCAGCCCAAAACCACCTCCCCAGCTGAGGCGAGTGGGGTGAGAGGGAGAAGAGCAGCCATCCCCACAGAGATATAGCTGCCATTGACAGAAGGAAGAGGATGGGGTACTGCTGGGGTGGGAGGCTGCCCCAAGGCACAGAACCTCCCAGAGCTGCAGAGGTGCAGGGTGGGTGTGCACATAGGTGTGCAGGCAGAGGGGTGGAGGGTGGGTACACCTACCACTGGGTGAGAGCTGCTTCTGCACACAGCGCCCGCGGTCGTCCTCCTGGAAGGGGGGCAAGCAGGGCCCGCAGGCACCTGACCCCGGCTGGCAGAACTCTCGGCGCTGCAGGGCACAGTCCAGGCTCCGGGGACACGACGCTGCTGTGGGGACAAGAGAAAACAGCTCAGGAGGAGGAGAGGAGTCAAACATGCCCCCAGGTCTGTTCATGGCCTCTTGGACTGGGACCCAGCTGACCCAGGCTGCCCATGGCTGCTCCTGCTGCAGCTCCCGGCTGTCGATGGGCTTCACTGCAGCCGCCCCTCGGCCCCGCTTTGCCTCCACAAAGCCATTACTGGCTGCAATTAACCACGAGCTTAATGACCAACGAGTTGGACTCGATGATCTTCATGGGTCCCTTCCCATTTGAGACAGTCTGTGACTCCATGACCTGCACAAGGCATGCAGTGCCCATCCTCCCCCAAGGGTCCCCAGCCACCATCCTGTGGGACACCCCATGGGAGTGCTGCAGGACACTCTAAAACCTGCAGAGCTGGCAGTGACCAGGATCTCCTGCCCCTGCCTGCCCTGCACGGGGAGATGAAATCCAACCAGCACAGACTGATGCTTGTGTGGTGACTGTCAAACCGAAAGTCCCAAACCAGCTCCCCCAAAGCCTCAGCGGGGTGTGACAGTGCTGGCACCAGCACTTAGGCTCCCATCCCTTTGGCATTCCCTGGAGGAAGCAGTGGGAGCCAGCCCTCTCTGGCACTGCACCGCACCCCAAACCTTGCTCGAGGTTGCATGGGGCATCTCACGCCCATGTCAGCCCCAGGGAGTCTCCACTCCCTTGGTACAGGCATGAGTCCCCCAGGCTCCAGCTTCACCAACACACTGTGCCATGGCAGTGTCATCATGGCTGGGTTTTCACCCCAGGTGGTCTCAGGCCAGCAGGACCTCCCTGGGGGACACAAGGTCCCCATGTCCTATACAATGCTGAGTCCTGGACTAGGTGATGGTGGCTAACCATGTGCAGAGCTGGAGAGAGGAACTGTGACATGAAGGGCCAGTACTCAGGTGCCACCTGCGGCAGGGGGCTGTGGGGACACGCTGGGGTCCTGGCTTTGATGGTGACACTGCTGATCCTACCGCAGCACGAGTGTCTCTCCCTCACAAGCTGGTGGCAGTGTGGAACCAGGTGCCCCTCAGTGCACCCAGCGCTCAGGCTGGGCACAACTGCGTGGGAGGAAGAGCCGGATGGGACCACAGCTGGATGGGGCCGCACAGCTGGATGGGGCTGTGGCACACAGTTGCCCTACTCTGCCCCCCACCTCACCGTGCACAGCCGTGCCTGCAGCGTTCTCGCAGGCAGCACGGGCAGGGAGCAGGACTGCGGGGCTGCGCTGGGAGCAGGGACAGGCCGGCCACCCCCAGCCCGATGAGTCACGGCAGGAGCCGGCTCCCAGCCTCGGCCCACGCGCCCCGAGCAGTCCCTGCCAGCCCTCGCCGCCCACACCAGCAGTGCACCGGCCATCTGCCCATCCCTGTGCCTGGGGACGGCAATAGCAGGGACAGCCCCAGCACCGGGCACTCCACAGCGAGGGGCACCGCAGCTGTGGGGGCTGTCCTGAGCATCCCCAGCCCTGCAGCACACCAGGGGCGAGGAGGGCAGCACTCTGTATGCAGTGGAGAGTCCTGGAACAGGATGGAACTGCCAGGACACGAATCACGACAGTTCTGCTCCCCCAGCGAGGGCACAGGAAAGATGTCACCCCAAAGCCACACAAGTGGGATATGCAACCCCCTGCCTTTGCACGGCCATATTTCACCATCGAACTGCTCCCCGGAGGATGCAGCTGCTATTAAGAACCCCCAGCCTGTGCCCAGGCAACTCCCCACTGCATCCCATGAGGAACTCATCACCTTCCCCGCCTTGGCTGGCACTGGCAAGGGTGCAGCAACTGCAGTTTTAATGCTGGCTAACCCCCAGGCCAGGCACAGCAGCCTGGAGGGGGTGAGCTCGGGGTGGGAGGAAGAGCCCACCGTGCCCATGGGAGCTGAGCTTTTTGCTGGACCATTTGCTTCCCAGGTATCATGTGGGGCTTGGCCACGTGGCTGGGGGCAATTAATGCTTAATGGGCAAATAATCAGATGCAGATTAAGCACAGAATTTGGACTTGGCTCTTGGCTTCACCTCCCCAGGGTTACTCTCAAGGCCACTCTGTTTAAAAATCGGGGCGGGAGGAGGTTGTGGCACCGTGCAGCCTCAGGCTGGGGACACGTCACAGCCCCATGGGGCACTAGGGGACACACTTGTAGGGGCCCCTGTCTGTGCCACAGGCTCATGGAAACACTTCCCCCTGAAACAGGTGCTGCCAAAAGCTGATCACAGGTGGAGGAAGCCACCCCACTGTGGGTCACCCCACAGCTCCAGACATCGACAAGACCCTCAGAGCCACCTTGTGAGGAGTGATGGGGGCAGAGCCCTGAGCCAGAGTCCAGCAACTGGGTAAATAAAGCACAGGCTGGATCTCAGCAAAGGCTGTTATCTCTGTTTGAGGAATGAGCTGTGCTTGCCCAGCTGTCACTGGCTGCAATTCACAGCTCCCCGTGTGTCGCCAGCCAGTGACTGGTGAGCTGGAATCGCTGTGTGGGCACCCTGTGGGCTGAGGGGGGCCCACAGGGGCTTTGCCAGTCTCTGAGCCCACCTCAAAGCCCGTGGGTCCCAATTCCATGCAGCTGTGGCCATGTCACCGCCATGCCACCCACCTATTACCAGTGCCAGCATGCCTGCTGCAGCTCCTCCCAGTCTTGCCTCTGCACCTGCAGGGCTGCTGTTGAATCTAGGGGAGTTTGGGATCCCCCCACCCCAACCATGCCCCTTGCTTGGCACCAGTGCAGCCCAGCATGGCCTGGCCACAAGTGGGATGGACAGAGGGACCCAAGCTGGGGTCCAGCTGGGGTCCTGGGGGACCCTAACCCTGCATGGCCCCGCCAGGACAGTGCAGACCAGAGGAGTGAGCAATGAACGATACAGAACGTGCGGCCAGCGGCAGACACGGCACAGCCAGGATGCTGCTGTGCCAGGGGCGCTCAGAGGAGGGGGATGCTCCAACTGCTGTCATTGCCCTGCCACGGTGCTCAACTCCCGCGCAGGCGGGCAGGGAGCCCAGAACAGCACAACTGGGGTAACCCCTTAAACTGAGCTGGAGGAGCCGAGTGGCTCTCTGCAGGCAGGATCCCAGGCAGGAGCCAAGCCCAAGGCCAGCAGGTGCATGGGACATTCAGCAGCTGGCACAGACAGACAGCAGGTGGGCATGAGCTGGGGACACGTGTAAGCAGGAACAGAGCCGTGCCCAGGATGGGCATGTCGGCTGCAAGGCCTCTGGATGGGTTATCCACGGGGGAAGGCTGAGCACAAAGCTGCATCCCCCAGGACTCACCCTGGGGAGAGCCGTGCCGGGCGCCCAGGATGGTGCTTAGGGCCAGCAGAGTGCTTGTGACAGGAGGTGCCCAGGCAGGGTACGGAGCCACTAGCAGTCACAGACTGGGTGGAGCAGCTCTTCCACACTCATGCCAAAACATACAGGTGAAAAAGAAACAAAAATAAACCAAGGAGGACATTTGTGAAGCCGGGGAGGCAGGGACTGCCCCTGCTGCGTCACTGCTGCAGATAGAGAGATAAAAGTGAACGTAAGAGGATAATTAATTAGCGCTGAGCACTGGTGTGAGTGTTTAAGGTCCCGGCAACACCAACACCCAGTGTCCCTCTCAGCTGCCAGCCCCAGGGCCAACAGTGTGAGCTGGCAGAGCCCACTGGGCACTGGCTGCACAGCCAGGTGGGCACAGAGCAGCATGCCCAGGACCACCGGGTCTGGCCCCTCTATGGCAGCAGGACACAGCACCTGGTGGGACATGGGCACTGAGCATGGGGAGATATCGAGGTGTCTGGGGAACACGGGTACAGGTCTCACTCCCACGCTGGGCTCCTGCATGCTGGCTGAGGCTGATGGAAGACCACAGCAAGGGCACAGCAGAGCTCCAGCAGCGGCGGCAGCCCCCGCAGGGCCTGCGGTGCTGTGGTCTCTGCCAGCTCCACTCCAAGGTCACTCCTTCTCCTCCTCTTCCTCCTCCTCCAGCCAAGCAATGTGGGAACTGCTGTGGGCCCTGCCTGCAGCCTGCCTGCCCTCCCAGTACTTCCTCTGCCAGCTGGCACTGGCCATGGCTCCCTCCCAGCTCTGCAAATTGCTCCTGGCTCTGAAGGAGTGTTCTGGAGCAGGCCCGAGGCAGGCTGATGGGCAGGCATCAGGCATGCACGCTGGCATGATGCCCCCACCAGACCCCAGCCCCTGAGGTCTCGCTTCCCCCCCGTCCACAGCCTCCCTAGGCACAGGCAGTGCTGCTGTCCAGCAGCAGGCAGGAGCAGGGGTTGCTAAGGCACCCCAGCACCTCACCTCCCCTGCCCCATGCCCAGGAATGTGGCCCCCGAGATGAGTCAGGGGCAGTCACGGCATGATTGCCAGCAGCTGCAGTGACAATGCCAGGCTGGATGCTGTATGCACCAGCCACGGGGGACACACATCAACCAGAGGTGACACACACCAGCCACGAGTGACACATGGAGTGACTGCAGGATGGACATCCCGCTGGTGGCCAAGACCTGGTGGGCTTCCTGACCCCCCTGCCCCTGCCCTGCTGTCCCTTGCACTAGGAGGAAGGTGGAGGGGACCGGGCTGCACCCCTGGAGCAATGCCCACTCTTGCACACAGCTGGCACCACTGCTTGGGCAGTCCTCGTGCAAGCCCTGCCACTGCCAGCAGCTGCTCACGTCACTGCTGTGCTCCTGCCCCTGAAAATGCAGCAGCCAAGCCCCCTCCCACGCAGAAACAGCAGAGCAGGGCTCTCTGCAACGCTGACCCCGCAAACCAGGAGTGGGGGGACTCCGGTCACATCTCATCACTGCTGGGGACAGAGCACATGGCACAGCCACGGCCACCAGTCTGGCCCCACGTCCTGCAGCAGCACCGGTGCGTGCTAGTCCACCGGCGGGGGAACAGCTGCGAGTGTTTCTTTGTGCTTCAGCAGATTTGGTCCAGCAGATGCCACATGCCACCAGCTCCCATCCCTGAAGCCACCGGGGCTTGTGTCCTGGCTCCCAGCTTTGGCTGGTGGATGCTGAGGTCTGGCCCAGCCTGCAGAGAGTTTCTGTCACGGCCAAGAAACAGTGCCAGCAGCCTTGTGCCACAGGCTGGGGCTAGGGAACACCTCTAGGGAACCCCTGGAAGCAGTCCCCATGCCTGCACAGCAAACACCTCACTGCACCCTGCTCCCACTGATGGGACAGTCGCACCAGACACGGCCCCACCCAGGAATGATGGAAAAAGGCCTCATCAGCACTCCCCCCACTCTCACTTCCCAACCCCATCCCCACCCTCACCCTGCTGCTGCTGCTGCTGCTTTGGGGCCACCAGCCCAGAGCCCTGGGCTACAAGCAATGCAGACAGTGTGGTGGGCACTCACGCTGCAGCCCTGAGGCCATCAGGATGGGCTTCCAGAGCCTTGTCCTGCTCCAGGTTCAATGCCAAGGGGGAAAGGGAGCACCAGGAGGAGCTGAGCCAGGCTCCCGCAGAGGTAGAGAGATGCCAAGACCTCGGCATCCCCAAACACGTCACCTCCCAACCAGCAGCGTTCCCCCAGAGCCCGTCTCTGCTCTAGAGGAGACCCAATCTACAAGCACCCCAAAATCCCAAGTTGCTCCTGTGATCCCAGGCTGGGGCAGAACCAGGCAATCTCCACCAGGCTGAGGGAGTGGAATTTTGTGTCATCACTACTCAAACCCCTTAACTGGGCCAGAAAAATCTCTGTTCCTTGCCCTGGCAGCCTGCCTGCTGTGCAAACGAAAGAGCTGGATCGGCAGGGCTGTGGGAGCAGGAGATAGCACCGGGATGGGTGGAAACAGCTCCAGCAAACCACAGATCCAGACCCCAGCAGAGACTGGGCAGCTCCTTGCCTGTGGCCAGTGAGAAGGGCATCAAGCCAAGCGAGACCCCCCTGGTACCCCAGCCTCAACAACCTTGGATGCTGACAGCCCCAACTCCAGTCCTGCAGAGGCTGCCACATTCAGGATGTGTCCCGCTGCTGGGGCTGCAGCACCCACCCCGACGGGACTGCACCCATGGCTACGCCCACGCTGACTCAGCCACCACCAGCAATTAAAGACCTGCAGGGCCATTGTGTCCGGTGGGGCAGAGCCCAGGAACTGAGAGGCCCCATCAACACAGAAACTGGGGGGCCATGGGATGCACAGCTGCATCCTAGGGGTGCTGATGCATGCAGCATCCCCGGGCTCTTGAAAAAGGGCTGCAGATGGTGCCAAAAGAGCTGGACCCAGAGATTTTGAGGTATATGCTGCATGGGAAGAGACAGCTCAGGGAAACCCTCTCCTTCCTAGCCAAGAAACCAGGAATGATGGCTGCAGAATGGGTCACGTTACAGCAGCTCACTGGGCTGCCCTCTCCCGATTCAGGGCCCTCTGTCTCTCTCTGACAGGTGCGAGATGATGAACTCCCCGAGGCAGAGCAGCTCCTCGCCCATAAGAGCGCTGTGGGCTCCCCGGGAGCAGTCCCCTGCTCACCCCCAGCCTGGCCTGAGCAGTAGCCATGGGTGCTATGGGTGTACTGGAGACCTTCCACACTTCCTGCCTCACCTCCACCACAGTCTCCCTTCTGTAGGAACGGAACAGGGGCCAGGAGCCCAGGGAACCTCTGTGTCATGATGAGTCAGGGTCCCTGCCAGCAGTCAGCTGACATGTCACCTCTCATGTCACCCACCTGGAGCGACGGGTTCCCACTCAAACAGCAAATACCCCTCAGAGGCTTTGCCATCGTCCATCCGCGCAGGAAGTGCCCCAGCATGTGCATGGTGTGCATGGGTTAACACGGGCAGCTGCAGCCCGTGGTGCTCCGGGATGGGATACGGCAGGGACCAGGACCTGCTCTGGCTGCGTTTCCTTCCTCCAATTCAAAGCTCATTCCAGGCACTTAACGGCCAGTTTCTTCCCACTGCAATTCTCGTTAGCTGACAAAGTGGCTAATTACAGACCTGCAGCTGCCATTTGGAGCGGCAAAGGCGCTGGGTTATGCCCAGGCACAGGAGGGAGATACCTCAGCACTGGCAGTGGCATTGAGGCCAGGCCCTGGGGTTTTGGGGGCAGCCAGCCCAGGGGAGCCACTACCCACCTCGGTAGTGGCTATGGGTTTAATGCAGGGATGGGACTGATGGCAGCTCCTGTATCCTGTGCCCAGGGACCCAGCACCTTGCATCTGGGGAGAGGCCATCCCATCACCCCTCCTGTCCCTGGGCACCAAAGCACCCATCCTGTCCACATCATCCCCATCACCATTGATGCTCTTGTTCCCAGCAGCCCCCATTAACTTTCTCATTCCCGGAGTCCCCACCGTGCTATCACCCCTCCTGTCCCCAGCATTGCCACATCTCTCCTGTCCCCAGCACACTGTCCATCCTGTGACCCCTTCTGTTCCCCCTGCCACACTGTCACCCCTGTTACCCCCCATAACCCCTCTAGTCTCCAGCATCCTGTCCCCAGTGCCCTGACCACACTGACGCTGTGCCCCCCCAGAAGAGCCCAGCAGGGCTAAGCCGATTACCTCCCTTAATACCGCCATGGCCCAGAAGAGACGTTTCAGGCAAACATCGATGCACCTTCTCCTGCACTGTGGGAAGACCTGGGCACCCTGGGGACTGAGGGGTCCCTGGGGTGGGGGACCGGTCTCCAGAGCTGCCAGAAAATAGCAGATCCAAAGGACCCGACCCTGCACAGTGCAAGCAGCAGGCCCCTGGCTCTGGAACTACAGTCTCCCCATCCTGAGCTCCGGCTCTCCCTGCACCGGCGCCTCCAGGGTATTGCTGGGGTACACATGGATTTACGAATCCTCAGACTGCTACAGCAAAAGGGATGAGGGACTTTCACCCCATCTCTTCCATAAACTCTTCTTTGATGCTGATTCTGCAATTGGAATTATCAGACCCATTCCCCCTCCTCAGGCCTGCAGACAGAGCCCTGCCCATATCCCTGGCATGGGAACAAGCTCCTTGGAGCCCCGTGGGATGCCCCACATCCCAGCTCCTCCACACCTCACCCCCACAAGGGCTCCTTTCCCACAGTGGAAGCCAGCTGAGCGCATGTAACCCCAGATAACAAGGTGAGGACATTATCTCCAGGAATAAAACCACATGGAAAATTAAACTCGGGAGCAGCACCCCAGCTGCTGAGTGGAGAAACACTTGGTCTGCACCGGTGTGGCAGAGGACACTCTGCCATGCAGCCATGGGGGGCTTGAAGGGACAGGGTGGCTGAGTGGGACCACTGCCCATCACCACCACCACTCCCAGGAGGGACCCAGACAACCTTTCCCGTGCCTTAAGAAAAAACTGGGGCTGCTTCCTGCAGCCCGACTCACAGGATGTTGCAGGGCTGAGAGACCACCCCCTGCTCACCCACTGGGCAGAGCCCTGGGCAGCTTGGCAGTGCAGCCAGGTCCTTGCAAGCACCACGGGCGCAGTGCCAGCTCCGCTGTCTTGCTCCCAAGAGGGGCTTAAAGCTGTCACAGCTTCAGGGGTCAGCATGGGGGTCCCTGGGGCCACTGCGCCCACTGTGTCCCAACCCTCTTCCCAGTGCAGCGATGGACAAGCAGGCAAGGAGGAAAAGCCAAGAGATGGACAATCTCACTACAGGCTGAGCCTGGGAACTTCCCAGGGGATGGCTCCTGCCTAGCCATGCCCAGCTGGGAACTTTGAGCAGTCCCTGCACCACTGCACAGCAGGGGCAGCCAGTATCAACACCAGCATCTGTGCTCCCACCCACATCCCTGCGGAGCAGCACGAGGAGGAGCAGCAGCGCAGAGCCAGCAGGTCAAATGTGGCCAAATGGGTCACTCGGACTGGAAAGAACAACTCAGGTTTTGCTGAGCATCTTCTCCAGATGTTTGGGATGTGAAGTGATGGCTGTGGCAGTGGGGCTGGGGGATTCAGGATTATTAAAAAATAGGGTTCTAGCCTGTCATCCCATTTGGAAAACTTTTTTTTTTTTTTTACAATAATAACAATGATAATAATAGATTAAATTTGGCAACCTAGTTACTCAAGAAGGGGGAAGAAATACAGCTCTCGCTCATGTTCCAGGAAATGAAGCCAGAAAACAAGGCAAGGCAGGGGCTCTGCCCAAAGCCTGGTGTGATGGATAGAGACGTGGGAGAAAAAAGCCCAGCTGAGGAGCAGCAAGCAAACCTAAACCACCCTGCAGTACCTCCAAAGCACTGCTGCCCTTCCTTCAGCTCGGATCAGGCTCACAGCAAGACGAGGATGTTACTGTGCCACGTGCAGCTGCATCCCAGGAGATGGCATCTGCTGCAGGGGCTCTGGGTCGCAGCGCCAGCCGAGGAAAGTGAGGAGGAGGAGAAGGAGATGCCAACCCCCATCTGAAGAAGCTTTGATGAAGCCGCAGAGGCAGATGGACATGGGTATGGTGGTGCAGGACCTTCTCCCTGGCTCTCTCCTTGCCAGGAGCCAGCTTCACCAGCATGCCACAGAGCAGGAGCTGCTCGTGGGCTTGACACCTCCACCTCACAGCCATCCCCAGCGAAAGCCAAGCTTGGCCCCATCTGCCCAGGAAAGGCAATTATAAAGTGAGAAGAAACAGGCAATGCTTCCTGTGCTCCGCTGCACTCAGGAAGGAAGGCAGTGGGCTCGGGACAGCGACTCCTTTCCCTGCTCAGCATCCCAGGGATATTTCTTCAGCCGTTCCCAGGAGAAACCTACCTGGAGCTCCCCACTGCCACATGCCACACAACCTCAACCTCCGGCAATGGGATGCTGCCATTGGGAACGGCGCAAAGACACCATCCCCAGCTTCTCTCGGGGGAAAGAGGTTGAGCTGAAAATCCAACTCCATGTGTGCCAAGAGCATGGAATATCCCAGCACTGGAACAAGCTGCTGATGTGGTGCCAGACCCCTCACACTCACCTCACCTCCAGCATCCTCCTAGGGCTGGGAAAGGAGGGGAAGAGAAGGGGAAACTGCCATCACCCTCCCTGAAGTAACCAGGCACAGCCATCCCAGCAGCCTCTCAAGGGACCCTGCCCCACCAGCACTGCCAGTCCAGATGATCCCACACCAACCCCTTAAATTCAGGAGCAGTGGAGATTATGCTGGATCACTGGTGGCTCATCTGAGCCACCCGGATCTCCTTCCTCCCATCTCAGCCTGTGTCAGCAGCTCCTCTGGCTGGGCCACCCCAGCCTTGGCTCGTGGGAGGAGGAAGAGCGCAGGAGCATCCCCACCTCTGCCTCCAACCCGCCGACGTGGAAACACACAGACGTTTTGATCCACGGGGAGATTCAAAAATTATTGCACCTTCCCGCCGTCCCTCAGAGCAGGCGGGAGCACGGCGAGGCCACCCAGGCCCCGGCTGACAGCAGGCTGCCTGCCCGGCGCCCGCCTATCCGGCGTCTGCCCTGCCGGGAGCCAGAGCAGGGAAACAATATCGGATCCGCAAACAATGCTGGGAGCCAGGAGGCCCTTCCCGGCTCCTGCGCCAGCGAGGCGGAAAGCACCTGCCCGAGACAGGCCGTACCTAGGCAGGGACACGGCACCTCCCCGGGGCGGGCGGCGGTGGGCAGCCACAGCCTTCCCCGCGGGCAGCAACGGCGCTGGGGGCTGGCTGGGGTTTTGGGGCGTTGTTTGTGCCCATCACAGCCCCGTGCACCCCAGCAGTGGGCACACAGCAAGGGGACATGGAGCATGTCCAGTGCCAGACGCCCCAGGAGGGAAAATGCCCTAACCCAGACCCTGAAACTCAAACAAATCAAACCTGAACGCCTCGAAACAACCCTTCGGCAGACAGCAGGGCAGCTTAGGGCGGTGCTGCGCGGGAGGGTGAGAAGGCCACCCATTCCTTCTGCCCCGGCGGAGAGCAGAAATGTCACCGTCACTGCTGTAGCCCCGCGGGGCGATGCTGCGGCCGCTCCCGGGGCAATGAGGCAGGTGGGCAAACAGGGCTCCCTCCAGCGCAGCCCCCGGCGGCTACCCGGGATGGCTCGCTCGCTGCAGCACCTTGATTTTTTTCTTTGTTTCGGTGTTTTTTGACGTTGTTTTAATTTTTTTCCTACCAATAAAGGTGCTCCATGAGGGCCGCTCCCATGACTATGTGTTCCTTCCCCACTCCAGGACCCACATCTGTGGGTCCCTCCAGTCCTCCCAAGCAGCTGCTGGGGACCAGCCCTGCGGCGCTGCCACCCGCTGCTAGGCCCCTGCCTGCAGCAGCGGGCAGGAGAGTGACGGGGCGGCGCTGCTCGTCCCCGGGGAGCGCTGCGGGGTGTGAGAAACCCCCGTGGGGCTTCGTGGCGGGGGCACCTCCTACCTTGCTTCCACCCAAGAACACGAACACCCACGGATGCTGATCCCTCGCGGGGATGGGGATAATGGGGGAGAAGAGCGGGGCAACCGCACCAGGGTTCGTCGTGGGAGGGGGCAGAGCATCCGCGGGGGAAGGGAGAGGACACGGACACGGGAGTGGGGGGAAACGAAGAGGTACTCACCGGCACGGGCGAGGCGCAGACGGAAGGATCCGAGGGCGGCGAGCAGCAGCAGCAGCGCTCCGCGGCGGGCGGCAGC
>VZRV01002795.1:117274-129115 GCA_013398115.1 Falcunculus frontatus
CCCGCCCCAAGCCCCGCCCCCCGCAGCCCCGCGCCGGGAGCGCTCCGGTGTCACCGAGCCGGGGATGCTCCGAGCCCTGCGGCGCCCGGGGACACCTCAGAGCCCCTTCCGGGGCCTAAGGGGGCTCCAGAGAGCTGGAGAAGGACTTTGGACAGGGGCCTGGAGGGACAGGACTCAGGGAACGGCTTCCCACTGCCAGAGGGCAAGGATAGATGGGATATTGGGAAGGAATTCTTCCCTGTGAGAGCGGAAAGGCCCTGGCACAGGGTGCCCAGAGAAGCTGTGGCTGTCCCACCCCTGGAAACATTCAAAACCATGTTGGACAGGGCTCTGAGCAACCTGGTCTAGTGGCAGGTGTCTCTGCCCATGGCAGGGGGGTTGGACTACATGACCTTGAAAGGTCCCTTCCAATCCAATGCAGTCTGTAATGCTATGTTTGGATCTGGTTATTCCGCAGTCCCACACGAATGGCATAGACTGGGAATGAGGAGCTGGGGAATCTCACCTGTGGGTCATGTGGCTGCTGGGGTAATTCAGGCTGATGGCTGGAGGTGTCTCACCCCTGCCTGCTCTGCAGCTGTGGCACCTGGCTGTGAGTGCTGAGTTCGTCAAACCTCATCTGCAGCCACTGGCTTTGGATAGAGCCGTGCACTGCCAAACCACCCCTTCCCTTTCCAGTCAGAGCCATGTCTCTGGGTCACTCCCTTGCAAAACCTCTTTCCATACCCTGGATTAGTCTTACATCTGTAGGATTTGCTTTCCAACCCCTATGTCCCCTTCAGAGCACAAATGTCCCATCTGGCTGCAGGCTAGTGGGTGCTTGGTGGAGATGTGCCTCCACAGCCACAAGCCCCAGGGATGCCACACAGACAACCCAGTCATGCCAGCAGCCATGTCCAGCAGGGATGCCAGGTTGTTCCTGTGTGCTGCAGAGCTCCCAGGCCACCTGAGGTTTTCCCCCATGGAGTCAGGGGATGCTCTGCAAAATCCTGGCATCCAATCTCTGGCCCCATGCTCTGGGCACAGACCTGAGGCCTTGGCACAAACTCAATGACATGATACTGGGTGGGACCTGCTGTCTGGGATCCCGCTGGCCAACATGTGCTGCCTGATTCTCAGGGCAGGGATTCCCACGGCTGGTGCCGTGCTGCGTGGCTGGGCTCAGCCCCAGCCGACACGCTCGCAGCGGGAGCCCTGTTAGAGTGTCAGTGGTGCCCTGGCAGGCTGTCAGCCCGCTCCAAGCCTGTCCAAGGAATGCTGAGAGCGAGCTGCCGTGGTGCGGCGTGACAGGGATGCCAAGCTTGGCTCTGGAAGGAATTGCCACCTGCCCATGGCTCCCCATGCCACCATGGCTGAGCAGGAAGGTGCCAGGCAGAGGTGGGTGACAGCATGGCATGGGGCCAGCCGTATCATCTGCCCCCAGCAGAATAGTTACCCCTTAAATTTTCTTTATTCTTTAATTTCCTCGGCCCTTTGCTCCTGTGAAAGGGACTGTGAAAAAAAAATCCCTATCTGGGATTTTACTTCCCCAAGAAAACGCAGCTGTCATGGGTTAGGAATGGCACTCCCCAGTTTCGTGCCCCCCGCCCAAGACTCTCCCAAACCGGATGCTGCTCACTCCCTCCCTCCCACTGCCTCCTTCCTGCTCTGGGAATGGAGTTGAGAACTGGAGGCACAAAAAGATGGGTTGAGATAAAAACCATTTATTGGAAACAGCACTTCTGTGAGGACCTCAGCACTCCCCAGCATCACACTCAGCCGTGGGGCAGGGGCACTATTTCTTCATGATTCTTTTATCCCTGGTGACGCTGCTGCTCCTTTCAGCAAGCTCCACTGGTCCATGTTGGGGTGTGGTCTCCTCTATCAGTGTCCTGAGTTGATAAAGGCTAAGCACAGACACAGTTGGGACTCACGGTACCCAGCCCTTCCCTGCCACAAGGATTCTCCCTCCTCCCTCTCTGCCCATAAGCTCCAGAGGTGCATTCCCAGCCCACTACTAAAGCAGCTGCACCTGGCAGGAGCAGCCATGAACTCTCAGGTTTCCCTGGCAGTAGAAAGCAAAGGGGCGGCACATTGCTCTGGCTCACCCCTGCCCTGGAAGTTGTGGGTAAAAAGGGATGGGAAATTCCCGTTTTATTTCCATAGGAGCTGCTGATTTTGTAGGTGTTCTAAATTGTGGCCTTGCCTTGTCCATGTCCTCTGGGAGGATGTAGTGCAGCCTCACCTGAGTGGGATAAAGCATGTTGGGTTCCCACTGGGAAATCTTGGCTCCATCCATCACAGGACATTCCTTTCCATATTTTTTCCTCAGTAGGGTTCTTACAGAGTTTTGCTTGTAAAGTAATCGCAACCCAGCACTGGGCTGAGGTCTGGGGAGGACACATTTCACTGTATCTGTGTCTGGATCTCCCTGCACACACTGAGCAAAACATCCATTCCCACCCCTTTATTTACAACCACCAGGTACCACCATCTTGGCTCCACGTGCTGAGAGTCCCTGAAACCTTCCTGAAGGCACATCATGAACCACATCCATCTGCTCTCCCACCTGCACTCCTGCCTCATCGCCGTTTCACATGTGGAAGCAGCTTCCTGTTCCCAGGATTAACTTTGGCTCCAGAAACTATAAAGATCAGTCCACTGACAATGGTTTTCCTACTTATACATATTTTATTGCATTAAGGGAAAGACATCCGGCTCTGCAGTGTCTGTAAGTCGAGCCCAGACAAGATTATCCAGCACTTACCAGGAGTGCAAACAGCCGAGCATTACTGCTGTGCTTTGCAGTGTTTCACCTCGGAAAGGGCTCTGCTTGGGAATGAAAGTTCTTTCCAGGGACAAAGCCCTCATGTAGATAAATGATTAAAGGAAAAAGGCTTACCAAGGGCATTGGCATGCCAAGGCAATGTGTGGACAGCCAGCACGGTTTATCCATCTGGGCAGTATTTATTTCTTACGGAAAGAGTTCCCAGAAATACTTACTGGGAGAACTCCTGTGGCCAAACAATTAGCAGTGTTAAAGAATCCCCTCCTAATCTACCCCAGAGGATGCTACATGCCATCCTTCTGCCACCCCTCTGAGAGGATGAGGAGCTGTGCCGTGCTCCACACCAGTACCTGGCTTTAGGGATGGGATGAGACCCACCTCACCCATCCAGGGCTGTACCTGCAGAGCTGGGCTCTCTGGAGCTGGCGCTGTGCGTCCAAGCCAGGAGTCAAGGGCTTTCAGTCACAGAGGGAGAGGATGCTGTGAATTAGGGACCCAGCCCCCAGGCAGTAAGAGGTCTGAGTGTTGGATGTGCTGGTGAGGGGGAGTGAGAAGCTGCCAGCTGTGCCCCCACCAGCACTGCCTGACTGGCACGCCCAGGCTCTTCCCCTGTGTCAGGTCACTGAGAGACCTGTTCCTGCTGCTGGCAGGGTGGGGGTCACTCAGTGTCTCTCAGGTCACTCAGCTGCACCCTCAGTGACATCTCTAACATCGGAGGACGTGGCAGGACTGTACTCTGGACATGGATAGGGCTCTCCTGATGGTCCCAAGCACTGTTAAACAAGAGCAGACACAGTAGTAGGAGAAGATCAGGGAACAGACGCAGTAGCTCCTCTCCTCCTTCCAGGTTTTCTGGCCTGCAACTGGAGATCGGTCTTAAGATCCCACAAAACATGACAGGTCAGACCCCATCTGAACAGCTGCTGCCCTTCATGGGAACAAATTCTGTTTACACCTTTAGTGAAGATACAGAAAGGTGTCCTGCTTGCCCTCTCCGTCACAGATTGTGGGAGCAGATGTCAAAAAAATAAACAATCTTTAGATGTTACAGACAAAGTGCCTGCTGGCCAATACTGCACTGGGGATGTCAGCCTCATGTTCACACTGAGAAAACAACATAAGGCAGGTACCTCTGAGAGTCTGGAGGACCAGAATGGCATCCAAAGGTGACTGTGGTTCCATCAGGCTTGAGAGTGGCAAGGGAGAGCAGAAACACTGACCTGCAGGAAAGACTCTGGGTCTAACAAGAAATTGGAGCCTAGGGACAAATGAAGATGAGATACAGAAGATTTTGAGTGTGAAACTAAAACTACTGAGTTTGCAGGAGGGGCAGGCCAGGAACCTGTAAAGAGCAAGCCTGTAAGAACCTACTGGTGCTGACAGAGTTGTCATCAGGTTGTTCCAGAGAGAAGGATGGGAACATCTGCCCAGAGCGAAGAGAAGGTGGGTGCCTGGCTGAGAGGATTGAGCATCCTCAAACAACATTGCAAGAGGAGGGGGGAAGGTGCTTTTGGAGGGGTGAAGGTGCTATAATCACCTGTCTGCAATGGTCATTCTAGTTATCCTTGGATATGAGGACGACATAACCAGCACAAAGTGAGCTGGAGTGGGTTTTTTTGTACCTGTTCCTTTTGGTTGTTTTTAGAAGAGCTATTTGGGAAAATAACTTCAGCTCCAGTAGGCATGAGTCAATGCCATTTGGTGTAAATGGGAAGATCAATAGGGGCAGACTGGTGGCTGTTGCTGAGAACAAGCACCAATCGGGAGAAGTGAGGCAAGCTGGTTCCTGCAGCTGGGCAGGTTTGGGAAGTTGAGCATGCAAACAGAAAAGAGAAAGAAAAGGCACAAAAAAAATCCCTTCTAAGCACAAGGGAGAGGCTGGTGAAACAGAGCTTCTCTCCTGGCAAAGAAGCAACATACAGACACCAGGGAGGGACTCTGGAAAGAGTGGAATGTCTGCAAGGAAAGAAAAGAGCCTGTGCTGGAAGATGAAGGAGTGCAGGGAGCCTGTGAGAACTGCTTGCAGAGTTACATGGGATAAGTATTCGCCCTGCAGCCAGGTAGCTGGGGACAGACAGTCCTGCTGTGTCCTCAGCACAGCGCCCTGGAGGTCAGTCATCTCCTGCTCCCAATGTTCCAAGAGGACAAGGACAATTTTTGGCCAGTGACAACATGAGGGCACTGGGACAGCAGCATCAAGGGAGGGAAGAGAGTCTTCAGAGATTTGCTGAGGGAGAGAAGTGTGGCTGCACCTGGATTCAGGAAGAATGAATGTTTTGTCTCCAGCAGTGAGGGTGCAAAGCGTTTTTGTGATGAGGGAGAAGAGGAATCCAACCCCGGATATTTGCAAGGCTTCAGGGGAAAGAAAGCAAGCTTGGTGGGCACAAGAGCTCTGGGACTGCAGGGCAGCCTGCCTGCCTGCAGGATCCTTGACTGGAGAGCCAGTGGTCTGGTCAGCACAGGGGAATCTTGAGCCACCAGTATGGCACAGGATGCCAAACTGGCCATGGGGACAAAGGGTTCCAGTCTGTGGGAAAATATTGATGCTGTGTTATGTTAGTGAGACCTTTCTGTGTGCTGCACAGGGAGCCCACTTGAAGAGGAGGCTGAGCAGGGCTGTCAGGATGCCTGAAGAGGAGAGAGTCCATTGGAGAAGATACGGTGCAACATGGTCAGCCTGGAGAAGTGAATCCCAGACGGGAGATGGCTGCGGCACCAGGGAGGAGAGCCCTTGGCTTGAGCCTGCTGCTGTGGGCCACCCTGGAGGGGCAAGCCTGCAAGAGCTAGCAGCTGAAACCCGGTGCCAAAAATTACTTTGACCCAGGAGTCAGCTCCTTAGATCTAATGCACCAGGATTTGGACAGGGTTTGGGACACCAGTGTGGTTTTGATATACTCCTGGGTGTATATTGAAAAGGGAAAGGCTCTTCTAGGCTCATAACCGCCAGATCCCATGGCCAGTGGCACCTGGGGAACTCTGGGGTCTCACACGGTGCCTTCCCAGGAGATTTGGGGCCCAAAGTGCTCACTTCATGGGGCAAATACAGGAAGTGTTTGGGTTCCTAAATCCATTTGTCATCACTGAAAGCTTTTCCCTTTACCTACAATAAACCTCTTCTAAGTACAATTCTGTGTTCACAGAGCTTTTGAGTGCATTTAATGAAGCAGAGATGGAAAACTACATGGCTGGCCCACTGGGAAGGTATCACACAGACAGACCCAGCACAAGACCCCTGGGGAGGGCACCCACCCCCAGCTCCCTCCCTGTACCCTGCAACCTCTCCATAACCAAGGGCATACCAAAGAGCTGGTATCCCCAGGACAGCACCACAGTCTGGGCTACCAGAAAGCCATGCTGGGTTCTCTGGCACCAGTTGCCTTACTTGGAGGGTGCAGAGGGATGAGGCACAGCAGACCATGTGTCCCCCCCAGCAAAACTCCCATGAGCCAGGGCAGGAGAAAATGTCAGAGGTGCTGTAAGACTGGGATGCAAGTGGCATCTTCATTTCATTTTCCGATAACTGTAGGGCTTTGCAATTACATCTGCTGATCTGATAGTCATTAGGGAATGATCAGCCAGTCATTGGCAGGGGCTGTTTGCCTTTCTGCTAATTAAATTGCATTTGATTTGCAATCAAATCTAATGAGTCAAGTGAGCTTGAGGTAGGCTCAAGTGAAGCACAGGCCAGCTCCACAGCTTTGCTGTGCATGGAGAGCCACATCCCAGGAACACTGCCAGGAACTACCCAGAGGTACAGGGGAATGAGGGACACGCCTGCAGGTGAGCAGTGCCAGGTTTGTGGCAGGGGCAGGGTTCCTGCCGTGCTGCCAGCAGGTCACCTGCGAGGCTGTGGACTTTGAGGTGTGCACCAGTGACTCGGGTTGGCATGGCCAAGCTTTGGTAGGGGGGGGCTATAGGGGTGGCTTCTGTGAGAAGCTGCCAGAAGCTTCCTCTATGTCCAGCAGAGCCAATCCCTGGTGGCTCCAAAGATGGACATGCTGCTGGCCAAGGCTAGGCCAATTAGGAGTGGTGGTAATGCCTCTGAGATCACATATTTAAGAAGAAGGAAAAAAAAAAGGTTCTTGTGCACTTGTAATTGTGGCCAGAGAAGAGTGGGGTGAAAATATGCGAGAGAAAAGCTCTGCAGACACAAAGGTCAGTGGAGAAGGAGAGGGAGGAGCTGCTCCAAGTGCCAGAGCTGAGATTCCCCTGAGCCCATGGTGAAGACTCTGGTGAAGCACCTGTGCCCCTGCAGCCCAAGGAGGGCATGAGAGTGCAGAGATCCACCTGCAACCCCTGCAGGAGCCTGTGCTGGAGCAGGGAATGACTTCTGTCCCTGAGCAGCGTCCCATTCCTGTCTCCCTGCACCACTGTGGGGATGAAGGTAGAGCTGGTAAGGAGGGAGGGGTGCGGAGGGAAGGTGTTTTTATGGTTTTATTTTACTTTGCATTATCCTGCTCTGATTTTGTCAGTAATAAATTCAATTAATACCCCTAATTAGAGCCTGTTTTGCCTGTGAAGGTATTTGGCGAGTGATCTCTCCCTTATCTCAACTCATGAATCCTTTGTTATATTTTCTCTCCCCTGTCCAGCTGCAGAGGGGAGAGATAGAGAGGCTTTGGTGGGTGCCTGGGGTCCAGCCACGGTCACCCCACTACAGCCAGACTCCCTGTGCTGGCATGGAGTGCTCTTCTGACTGCCAGGCCAGGAGAGAGACAGCAAGTGCAGCCCTGCCTGCGGGCTGTGGAAGAGGGGCAGGGAACAGAACAGGGCAGAGACCCCAGAATGGGGCTGCTTCTTCTCTCCTGCACCTCTCTTCACACCCGTTGTGTCTGGCAGCTGCGGTGGTTTGGGACACCAGTGTGATTTCGATACACGCCTGAGTGTGAATGGAAAGAGGAAAGGCTATTCTGGGCTCACACCCACCAGATCCTGTGGTCTCACTGAAGGCAGATGGAAAAGCCTGGTCCTGACGTCTGCATGTTGTTTGAGTGACTCCTGCTGTGGTGATCACACCACCAGCTGGTGGCTGGTGCTGCACCCGTCACATGCAAAGGGACATCTAACACATGACTGCTCCGGGCAGGTTGGTTGGCCACCCATGCACAGGTTTTTTTGGGATGGCCAAGAGCCCATAGCTGCTGTGGGCAGCAAGTGGGACCTGGCTCAGAGGCTGAAATTAAAGTGTCATCCTTGTGCCAGCTGGTGCTACTCTTACAACCTGAGATGATCCCATACCGTCACATTTTATTTTTAAAAAGAGAAAAAATGAAAAGTCAAGAGGATTAACTATCACATATGGCACAGAGATTGTCTGGAAAGACCAGCTTAGCTTCCCTCTGAGTGCTTAAGCTGATATTAGCAAATACAAACCCTAAACAACACTGGGAAGCCTAAATGGAACCCAGTGCAACTGCATCAGTTTAAGAATCTGATTAGAAATAGCATAAATATTCTTTGACTTATTGAAGGCAGCTGAAGGCAACAATGTAAGACAAACAATGAAGACACCAGAATTTGGCTCCTTGCTCCTCTGCTCTGAGAAATGACATCAGGAGGGAAAATCCTGTGGCTCTGAAACTGCCCTCACTTGGGCAAGCTCAGCTGGGATCACTCCTGGCTGTTCACCATCCACAGCCCCCAGGATGACAACAGGAGGGATCACACACCCCCGTACCCCAGGTTCTCCCCAAACAGCTACACCAAGATCTGGGAAAGGTTTCTGTTTATTTGGCAAAAAGCAGCAACTGTGTGCTGGAGGAGCAGGGGTTGTGTCAGAGTCTTGACTGCAGAGCTTGGAAGAGGAATGGTGGAGCAGCAGCCTGGAGCTTCAGAGCATGGGTCTTGCATTGCTTGGCAGGAGCATCCACGAGCCAGTCCACACTTCCTGGAAAACAAGCGGGAGAGGCGGGGGCTGCGGGAGGCAAGGAGAGCAGTGGGATTCTCCATTAGGATCAGTGCATTCTTCTCCAGTTCAACCCAGATTTGTAGGGTGAGGCATCTCCAGCAAGGGATTTCTAGTAACTCCTGCAGCTGTGTATGCATCCAGGTGGTGAGAAAGCACAGGCCGAGGGGGGCCAGCAGCAAACACGTTTTGCATGGTGAGACACCAACCCACTCTGGCCAGGTTTGCCAGTCCACAAGCCCAGGGACCCTTTGGCAGGAGCCGGTGCCCTGGCCCTCGCTGCCCAGCTGTGCAGCTGTTTCTCTGGTGGTTTCCGCTCACGTGCCCGTGTTCGGTGCCAGGCACTCCCCCCTGGGGGTCTCTGGGCACTGCTCCTTGGGAGTCCCTCGGTACTGCTACCTGGGGGTCGCCACTGCAGAGCAGCATTCAAGGGAATGCTCCTACCTGCGTGCAAGCTCCAGCACAAGTTCCAACAGCTCAACCCCAGAGGAATTCAAAGAGTTCTTGGTGGCCCTTGCTGGGGCACCAAGAGAGACAATTTCCAGGAGAGAACATCGCAAACACCGTGTCGCCCTGCAGCAACTCACCTACGGTGCACCAAGTCTGCATTCCTCTGTGGAAGTAAAGAGAAAGCCTTAGTCTGGCACCGTGGTCTGAATAGTCCCAATTAGCACCCAAAATAGACTACTCAGTAGAAACTTGTGGGTTTCCCCTTGTTCCATGTACCCAGCCAGAGCACCTCTGGCTGTCAGCACTCCCTCCTGCCAGCTCAGACCACAAAGTGGTGGCGCTGATGCACTGAGCTGGTCCCTGCCTGCATGTCCCTGTACTGGCCCCCGGCAGTGCTCACCCTGCCTGGGTAAGATCCAGATCATCTCATCGGTGAAGCCGTTCAGCTCGGCAAGTCTCTTGAACAGCAATTTGATTTTGGGTCTCACCGACTGGGTTCTGCCTAAAGAAAAGATATGAGTTAGCTCCAGGCTACGCATCTCCTGGGAAGCTGGTGACCGTGTCCAGCCGAGGGCAGGATGGATGGCAGTCCCTGGGAGAAGGCTGGAGGCACTGGCAGAGGTCCTGGAGAGCAGTGGTGGACAGGCATATGAGATACGCCACCCAGGGAACAAGATGAGCTAGAGGTCCTGACACCAGCACAGCGACTCCTCCCTTGGTCCCCGTCCCCACTGATTCTGTTCCTCCTTTGCAGCAGGACCCCCACTCTCCACCCCATTTCACCAAGCAACTTACCCAAGGCCATGGACTTGCAGCACAGTGCAGGAGTCGGAGCCCCAGCCTCCCCTGCCACCCCAAACCACTGCCCCTTCCCTGACACATAGGGAATACATGGTAGCCCCTGCCTCACTCCTGCCCCTCACCCTGGGTGGGAGTGAAGAGGGAGACCCCTGTCCCCTGGCTCCTGGCCTTGCAGGACCCTCAGAAGCACCCGACCCCTCTGAGCAGTTCCCCACTGCTGGCTACGCACTGTAAAGTCTCAGCATGCGCAAGGTCTTCTCGTCCTTCTTTTTGGTGGCAAGGACAATCATGTAGGACCTGCTGTCGGTATCCACCAGCCGCACCGTCTTATTGCCTCTGTCTGCAAAAGGATGTGCAGAAAAATCAATTACCTCCTCCTGGAAACCCCCACGCTGCAAAGGGGCTGTAAGAGCACGAAGCCCACCAAGCCCTTCTTTCCTCGGAGTCTCCCCATCCTGGTTTTCTCTCTTGCTAAGGCTCCTCTGAAAGCCTGGGGGAGCCCACAGACCATAGCAGAGCAGAGGGATGGGGAGGTGAAGGCAGAAAGGGCTGTGGATGTTCAGTGCAGGCTGTTGGACAGTGTCAGACTGATTCTTGGCCTGGGAACAGTGGAAAACCACTCCTGCTCCATCCCCTGGGAACATCCACCCACAGCCTCTTTGCAGAATGAACCCGCTTTTCCCCAGGGTTTAAGCTTGGTCTGAATGTGTTCATCCCAGAGGGAGGGACTGGGGGATTCTGCCATGCTGCTGGGCTACCAGCCCTGGGGGGCAGCTGGCACCTGGACACAGAAGGATGTCCCACCCAGGACACAGGAGAGGCAGGGCATGCCCCTAGGAACAGTCAGCTGCCTCAGACAGGGATGATGGGACATGGGTCCACCCTGCCCCAAGAGCCAGGCACCCTCACTCACCAGAGCTGTGGTATTCACCCGGGTTAGCTGTTGGCCTGTAGATCGACTCAAATTTCATACATCTCTCAGGGCTGCAAAACAGTGAAGGATGCTCCAGCTGAGGTGAAGTGACCCCCTTTCCCCTCCCCTGTTCCAGGGTCACTATCCCAGATATGGGGCTTGCTGTTCATGGGTGGGATGGTGTGGCCAGGGCAGGAGGGGACGGACACCGCCCTTGGAACAATGGGTTCCTGGGGTGGCAGGGGACAGTGCTGGTGCCTGGGAATTATCCATGCCCTCACTCATGCTCTAAGCTTCTGGGACGAGACTGGTTCTGCTGGGAAAGTTGTAATTGTAGGGTCCCATCCCACCCTCTGTGGTAGCACTGGTCCTGGCAAGTGTTGCCCTGAGCCTGCCCTAGAGAGGGGGTGCCCACAGCTGTCCTAAGCCCCTGGTGGTCCTGTCTCAACCCCTGCCCAGGTCTTTGGTGAGTGCACTCAGGTGGAGACCCACCAGTGAAGGTCCAGGGAGGAGGTTGGTAGTGAAGCCTATGGAGAAAAGCATGTGGGACTTACGTGGGAATTGCAAAGGAGACCTGCAGCTCGCCATTCCCCAGGACCTCAATGTTGGCCATCGCCATCTTCAGATGGTCCTTATTTTTGAGGTAGGTCTCGGAGTCAGAGGCCATAGCAGTGATGTACCATGTCCCTGCAATCTGGCAGTGAGAGCAGGCTGTGAGTCCAGAGGAGCAGTCAAGAGTGTCCCCTCCTCAGGGACCAAGCCAGGACATCCTCAGTCCATGGAACACCCACATCCCGTCCAGGCAACAAAATTCCCTCAGGGACATCTATGCAGGAGCTGGGTGGCTGTCCTCACCTGGGTGTGACAGCAAAGCAATGGTGGCTGTAGCAACCCCAGCTGTCCCCAGTGCCAAAACACCTCTACCCCGAGATTCCTCCCCACTCTGCTGGTGACCAAAGACCACCCCTTCCCTTCCCTTCCCTTCCCTTCCCTTCCCTTCCCTTC
>VZRV01002796.1:9059-124155 GCA_013398115.1 Falcunculus frontatus
GCCCCGTCCGGCGGCAGCGGGGAGCAGGACGGGCCGGCGCGGCCTCGGCGCCACGTGGCGCCCGCGCTGTCGGCCCGGGGGAGCAGGACAGCGCTGGGAGGGCGGCCGGGGAGCAGGACGGCACGGAGCCGAGAGCGCCGGGCTCCGCGGGGCTGGCAGCCCCACAGCGCGCTCGGCTGAGCCGCGGCGAGGGACAGGCTCTCGTAGAGCCCAGGGGAGGGCAGACACAGCTCAGCAGCGAACCCCTCCCGGGAGCTGCGGACCGGAACAGCTTGTGCCAAGGCTGACTCGGGCAGCGACAGCCGCCTGCAGGGCTGGGGGGCCTCACCCCCGCCCCTCCCTCCCAACTCCTGGTGATGCCGTCTCTGCCCGAACACCAGCCCTGGGCCCCCATGGGCGAAAGCGTGGCCCAAAGTGCACTGTCAAAGGACGAGGCAGGAGGTACTGCGTCAGGTAGGGGCTAGGCAGAGAGGACCTTGTGCAGTCCACTCTTCTCCCATGGGGCTCGACGTTCCCTCCTGAGAACACGGTTCTGTTTGCATCCCAGCAGTGACTGACCTTGTGCTCTCATTAAATTGGCTGCGGCCACACTGTCAGCCACTGCCTGCGTACACTCCCGACCCGCTTAGCCTGACCTCTCTGTCCCCAGACGCTTTCTACAACTAGGGATTAAGTTTAGCAGCCAACCACCAACCCTGCTGCCCAGAGAAATTTCCATTTTTCTTACACAGAAAACGTGAGGAAAGGAAGCACAGCTTCCCCTGGCAGAGAAGCAGGGCGGTGGTAAGGCCACGGCCGTCCAGTTTCCCTATTGGGAAGTCAGCAATAACCTGCCCTTCTGCCCCCCGGCTGCTTGTGGGGATGTGTTTGCAAGTCGCAACAGATCTTGCGTAGCCAAAGGGTGCTCACACCCCTCGAGCATGGAGCGTCTGGTGCTCATAAAGCCTGCACTTTCCCACTACCTTCTGCAGAGACGAGCTGCCTGGGAACAGCAGCGGCCCCGGCCTGTGTGGGAAAGGAGCCCTGGCTGCCCATCGCCTCACCCGGGCCAGGGTGCTGGTTACACAACCGCACGAGCAGTACTGCACACTGGGACTTGTAGTCTTGGGGGATCTCGTCGTCCTCTGCGTTGAATCGCGCTCCAAGCAGCCTCCTCACGGGCCCGGGGTCTCTCTTTGCTGTTCAGCCCATGAGTTCGGGGCAAGAGTCGCATTCCATAACTTTGCTCCCGAGCCGGTTGTGCTCTCAAAGCTGCCCCGTGCGTTCCTGTCCGCCAGCGGGCAGCAGGCCTGGCCCTCCCTCTCCCGGCAGCCTCCACACCACATGGACAGTGGGAACAATGCCCCCTGCGCCGGGGCCGCCGCCCCCAGCAGCCTTGGCAGGGGCTCGGAGCACTCCAGGGCCACGGGCGGGAAGCACAAGCCCCGCCGGGCTGTCTTCTGCGCAGCTGGACCGAAAATGCCGGACACAGTGGCTTCAGGACACATTAGGCTCCGTAACAGGCATAAATCTTTCCAGAGGAGTTTGACAGCTGGCGTTTATAAGAGTGAGGGTAACTTCTAAAAAAGCCAGCTCACTGTTGATACTCCATGGAAATCTTTCTTACAGACCAGGTCTTTTCAGTATGCTCAGATCCAGTTTTTAAATTGGAAACTAAAAGCAGCAGTGCTTCTGTTTCACAAGTTTCAGTGCCAAAGGTATGTTTTATAGCCAGGGCTTATCATTCCATAGGACTTCTCACACTAGGGAGCTTCATACCAATGAGGAAAACACCAGCTCCACAGTAAAGTGTTCTACCAGCACATGCTCTAAATCCCAGTACATATTTCTACTCTGTTTTAGCAGTAGAAGTCCTTGATGTAAATGTGAACAGAAGAGGCAGGTAAATCCAAAATAGAGTGATGTCTGTTCAGCCTCCTCTGGAAAATAGTCAGACCCTGAGTAAAAATGAGAAGTCCCAAGACTAGAGAAGGTGTATATACTAGGACAAATCTAAGGGGTACTGTTGTAAACACCACTCCTCACCCGCAGCCATTACTAGTAGACTGGCTTTTATGTAATTTAACTTACAAATCGAGTTCAAGATGCTTACTGATAAACATATCAGGTAGCACATGCTACCTGGCAGTTGATTCTGATCTCCTTTCAGTTCAATACTTTCCCTGATATTTTTTTCTCTGTAACATTAAACCTCACTCTTGCAAAAACCAAACAACATTCAAAGAATTCTCCTTCTGGTTTTCCAGTCCATTCCTACTTACAGTCTAGTGAAAACTGTTTAAAGTGCAATTCTGTTTTTCCAGTCCACATTCCTTCCATTCTAGTCCCACTTCCTGCACTTTCCTCGGGTGGCTTTTGCTTTGCACCATAATTGTCTGAGTTAAGACGTAATGCTCTCAGTAGAAAATGGGTTTGCAAACACAGGTTAAAACACAGTATGTGCCCAGAACAGCTATCTGAAGGCAGCTGGCAAAATGGAGCTATTAGCTGACACCACTCCAAAAAGTCAGAGGACCACCTGGGGATCAGAGGGCAGCAGTCCTGACATCGAGGCACTTGACAATTGAGCAATGGTTTACAAAGAGTTAATCATCTAAAGCTTTCAACAAGCAGGAAAACAGCTGTAAATAGAAGTGAAGGCTCAGAAAGACAAGACAGAGAGGGGGGCTGGATACAGAAGGGTCATGAGCAGCACAAGAACTCAAATACATGAATGAAAACATCTAAGGGCTGGAAGGACACAATCTACAGGCAGTGGACGGTGAGGAAGAGACAGCTGCAGCAGCGAAAATATTCCAGGAATGGTAGAAATGGGGTTAGAGAACCAGGATTTATTAACAGGACTCTCCTAGTATGCACATGATTCCTCCATGAAGCAATATTTAGACCTTTTCTTATGCAACTCAAACAAACTCCCAAGTTTTTAACCCCCTTACCAAGTCTGTAGGAGTCTCTTGGAATAGGGAAGGCACTGGTGCTTCATGCAGCTCTGAGGACACTGTGGCACTGTGTGGGTCTTGCCACAAAACAAAGTAGAAAATACCAGGAGGGAAGTATAATTGTTCAAATCCATGGCAAGTACTAGCCCTGGAAGAGCCCAGCATCTCTTATGCCCTCTTCAACTCTGAGTCCTGTCCACGGAAACAAGAATTTCTTCCTCACCAGAGAATCACCAATGTCAGCTGAGTTGTCACCAAGGTCTATGTTCTGGCACCATGACCAGATGTGCAGAGCACCTGCTCCACAGCCCTCATCTCTGCCCTCAGTCCCAGTGGTGCATGAGCATACACCAAAGTAACACTAGAAATTTTACAGCCCACATGAAACTACTGCCTTCTGCCAGAGCAATCTCGCTATTACAGCTCTGCTTTGTCCATGATGGAAGCCATTCCTGATTAGTCCCTTGATGGCCAACCTCCACTGCAGCCCTCCTGTGAGCTGACAAGTCTCCCTGTGCTCCCTCCAGACAGAGCGCTCTGTTGAAGGATCTTGGTATATGGAGCCTGGGCACAGCACCTTGACAAGCAAACTCTACTCTTCCCAAAGCTCTGAGCCAAAGTTCCATGACAGAAAAGGAGTGCAACACTGGAACATTCATTTACAGGATGTATTTATTACACTGTAAAAAGTCCATTGGATTTGTAGCCATTTACTCTGTATGTACACTGGTTGTATTCCCATACCAACTGCAGGTTCCTCTCCATACAGGATACACTGGGTTGGAGTCCCACCCATGCCCCTCCCAGTCACCAGGGGGATTTCCAAGATTGAAATTATTGAGAATTTAGCCAACTAGTGGAGGGAGGAGGAGGAAGATCAGCGATGCAGTGCTTGCCAGGCAGCCAGCTCTGCTCTGGACATGAGCAGGGGAAAGAGCAGGATGTCCTTGTGGCAAGGTTGAAGCACAAGAATCACTGCCAGGGCCTCAGCTGCAGGGGCCTTCTGTGGGTAGGAGGACGTGGGATCCCAACAACTAGAAGATGCAGAAGGGTGCGATCTCTTCAGAGCTTCCAAGAGAAACCACTGCAGACCTGCTGGGCATCTGTCAGCAGGTGCCACAGATCCCCACATCTGTAGCTGAAGAGGATGTTCTCCTAAGGAAGGGGCTGGTCACCAAGAGACCAACGTGTAGCGAGTGGCAAGCAACACATCACTGCCCCACAAGTGCTGTGTGAGATACGGCCATGGTACTCTGCTCTCAACATTTCCTTCTCGTCTGCTTAGCTATGCAGAGCCTTCTGGATTTGCTCTCTCCAACCAGAACGCCTGATTACATTTACAGGAGCAGGGATGAAAGCCACGCTTGCCCCTATCAGACTCGCCTGCTGCTTAATCTGTATCTGGCTTGGGGATTGCTGTCATCCGTGTTGCAGGAAGGAAAGCATGCGCCAGCAGGCAAGAAGCCCTACGTGGCAAACTGGGAGCTGCACTGTAAGCAATCCACACTTCTAATAAAATTCTCTACCTGCTGAACCCAGGCGTGCCCAGAGCCCAAACAAAGTAGTGCAACCAGAAGAGTGAGCAGGAAAGCTAGGGAATGGCTGGGGAGTTGTCCAGGGACTGGACTGAGTAATCTTGAGAGGCAGTCCTGTACTGCAACCCCTCTCTGGTGTGACATCAACAAGTCCCTCTCTTCCAGATGAACTGGTGGCAGCTTGGTCCCAGGCTGCTGGGCACAGGCATTGCCTGGCCCCTGAGATTGCAAAGGCAGGAGGAGACTTAACAGTAGAACTAGGCACTCCTCCATGGAGACAGGGATTTTTAGGCAGATTTCTAGGGGATGCCCCAAGAAGGGAGCAGGATGGGACATGCTCCAGAGGACTGTGACAACAGCCCTTCTGCTCAGGTTAGCATCATCTTTTAAAACAAACATGCCCACTACCAGAGAACATTTGGCCAGCATCCTCCACCCACAGAGCTTCCTCAGCAGACAGTTCTCTGACACCCTCCAACTAATTGACTTCAGAGGTTGTCATGGGGTCAGTGGGCCGTGGAGTAGCTAAGAGGGGAACAGGAGAGGTGGCTTCAATTAGGGCTGGGTTGAGAATGATTGGAAGAGTCATAGGTGGGACCCCAACCTGCAGGGGAGAGGCAAGAGGCTGCAGAATGAGTGGTGGCTGTGCTGTCGTAGGAGGTATGTCTGTAACGGGGCTTGTCTTTGTTGAAGCTGATGCTGGGAAAGAAGGAGAGGCAGAGGTGCTGATGGTGGGTGAGGCAGGTGCAGTAGCTCTTTCGGACTCTGGAAGAAGGAAGAGACAAAACAGATCCTTACGCAGGTCCTGACAAAGTCACCTATTAGCTCAAAACTAAGCAGGGCTGAAAATCAAGTCAGGGGCCTTTTCAGACTTGCTCCTTCATACAAGGCCCTGAAGAGCAGGGGTCAGTCATAGGCATTCTGCCCACCCCAATAACCTCAGCAACAACTTATCCTTTGGGAAGCACAACATTTCACAACACTAGAGGCCTGGTCACCAGAGATCATGCTAAAGCAAGGAAAAGCAGATCTATGCCACCATGCTGGGAAGGTGATTCCAGAAAAAAGAAAACAAGACTCACCACTGACACCCAGTTCACAAGGCTTCTCCAAAGGAGCCACATGGGTGGATGGCCTCACATCCCCCACAGGAGAAGGGGGCAGGGCAGATACTATTGTTTTCTGATGCTGCTGCTCCGTTGGTATGTTGGGGACAGGATCTGGGAAGGCAAAACATGCAGTGAGACCACACACCAGTTTGCTCATTCCTTTCATCCTCCCTCAATTTGCCCTTCTTGTGCCAAGTTCCCACAGCCTCCTACAACTTTCATTTCATCAGTATCAAGGCACTATGGTAGCTGGGTACTGGACAAGGTGCAAGCACTGGTCCAAAACCTGTGCTCTTAAGGTTTCCCAGCCTCTCATACCTTGGATGACTGTCTGTTTGAAGAGCTCATCCCGCAGCCGAGGTAAGAAACAGTCAATGCGCTCCCAGGTGATCTCCCAGAGATCTGAGTATCCTGTCCGTGAGTCAGCACTGTGGAATATCCCAGCTGTATCCATTACGAGCAGCATATTCTTCAGAGACTCTGGAATGGCCTCCAGCTATAATCAGAGACAGGACACAGAATGGACAGGTAGCAATGAACTAAAGCTCAAAACAGCCGATGGGGCTGCCTTGGAAACAGGCCGAAGTGAGAAACCATGGAACAAAATGGTTTGGAAAGGAAGAAAAGGTTAAAAACAAAAATCAAAACACCTTTCCTGTTTAGAAGGTTAAAACACAGTGAATGGTTGTCCAAAGCACTGCATCCAGCACCTTACCAGTAAGTCACTGGAGCCAGCATGCATGTATTTGTCCATGAAGTCCAGGATTGTGAGCCAGAGGGCAGCAAAGGTGGTCAGTGAGAGCAGTGGGGAGAGATGCTGTAGGAACACCTAGGAAAAAACACAACTGCTGTCAACAAGTAGTATAGGGGCTGCTGCTCACTGACAAGCCCATCTCACAAATCTGGATTCCCCTCCTTGTGGCAGGCTGGGAGCATGCACAGGACAGGCCTGAGAATGCCACAGGCCTTCCCTCTTCTGAGCTGCGTATGTGAAGGAGTGGATCTTGTGTTCTTTTTGGAAGGCCTCTACATCACCATGTCTTCCAGCCCTTCCAGACCTCTGCCTCAGGTCAGGACTATCAGCTTGTGACATGCATCATTTCAGCCCAAGAATAGACTGTCTTCAACTAATGTTGAGTAAAATACTTCTCTCTCTCTATCATAAAGCCACAAACTCCTTCCTGACAACTTTTCCAAGGACTAGAATCATGGAGATAGTTCTGCAAGGAAGGCATGTTCCAGCAGCAGAAGCTGGTGGAGAAGCCCAGCACTGAAGACAATCAAACTAGCACTCTGACACCTGTCCAAATCAGAGATGCTGAGAAGCAAACACAGCAAATAGTTTGGTTTTCTTGAGGAACATGGTTTCCCCTGAACTTTCAGGCAGCAGAGGTATGTTCACCTTGGAGAGTAGTGTTGAGGCTCTCATCCTAGTTTCTTCCATCCCACCAACATCAGCTGGGCTGATGTTCTCGAGTAGTTTGGTTAGCAGAGGGAACAGCACCTGTTGGATCAGACACATGGATATTTTAGAGCTGAAAAATGACTTATGAGATTTGCACAGACAGCCTTATAGAAAGGCACTGGCTTTTGGGACTGGTGGCTTCTAGGCAGAGGACATGACAGAAGCAATGGGATGTGCACTTAAGTGGATTCACTTCAATACTCCAAAAGGCCCTGTCAGAAGCCTAAGTGTCTTAGGTTACAATGTAAGATGTAACCAAAAGTATGTATTCTATTACCACCTGTTAAAACCAGGTGGGGCAGTGTTCTTTATCTCTTCCCTGACACATCCCTGGTAAGTCCCTCCAAGAGGTATCTTCTGTTAATGGGTCAGCTAGCCTCACTGCATGACTCATAAAATTACATCCTCCCATTGTGAGATGCTCCACCCAGGGGGAGGAACCAAGGAACCTACCTGGATATAATCTGAGGTTTGGAACAGCACATGCAGCCCTTACCTACTGGATTCCCAGAGGACAAGAGCTACAGAACTACCACAGGACCTTCAGAGGAAGACCAAACCCTTCTACAGGATCACTGCTTCGACAGAACCACATCTGTCACTTCAAAGAGGACTGCAGCCACCACTTAATGGGACTGCTACCACCACCCAGCCCAGGTGGTATCAGGTCGTATCCTGACTCTGTCAGGTTAAGCCAGTGTTTCTGTATTATTGCTTTGTTATATATACTAGTGAAGAACTGTTATTCCAATTTCTCATATCTATGCCTGACAGCCCCTTAATTTCAAAACTATAATAATTCGGAGGGAAGGAGGTTACATTTTCCATTCCGCGGAAGGCTCCTGCCTTCCTTAGCAGACACCGGTCTTTCAAACTGAGGCACTAAGCAGAGAGGAACTTTTCACAGGACCAGAGTAGGAAACATCTTGTCTGTTGCAGTGAACAAGCTGCTCAAGAATAGAGTGCTGAAGCAGGACAACACTCCTGCACACAATGCTGCCCTGATCACATGCCCATCCCAGCCAGGCAGTTACCTTGTTGAAGCAGGACTCCCATTCCAGGGCATCCAGGGCCTGCAGGTCATGTACCAGGAGGGCCCGCTGCAAGTAAGTGAGTGCTTGCATCCGTATCTGCCGTCGGGCATCACAGCACAGCCAGGCAATACCTGCAAGAGAGGGACTTAGGGCAAAGCCCATAGGGAGAATGTCACATCCCTACTTCCCCAGTCTAGAGTAAAAAGTCTAATGAAGATCAAAAACTCTCTGTGAAAAAAGAAGAATTATATTTGTTCCAGGCCACACACTGCCAGTCTACTACCAGATCCAGAAACATGTTGGCAGCTAGGTCATCCTAAAGACGTTTTTCCAAATCTGATCCAAGTTCTTTTTCAATTACAACAGACCCTAAAAACAACCTATGCCTGCTTTCTGCAGCTAGTTCTTGGCTCCTCAACTTTCCTGCCATTACTTTGGAAGTGTCTCTGCTCGCTCTCATTGCCAGAGGATGGCTTTACCCTGTAGCAAAGGACACCAGCAGTTGGACCACAGCGTTCGGGAATCCGCTGTGATTTTCCTGGCCGCTGTCTCCAGGTGTCGCTGCTCCTCCGCCCAGGAGCTGTAGATGCCGGCTGCTCGCGTGTGCAAGGTGTGCATGAGGTCCAGGAGCTGCAAGTACACGGCACAGTAAGAAACACACAGGACTTTAAATTTTGAAGCAACTCTGACCTCTGCTGTTCTCCAAATGAGGCTAAAAGGCTCAAGCTACTCGAGCCTGCTTTCTGTATGTACACAACCACACACAGTTACAGAGATGGTGTCAGGCCCTGCTGTCTGAGCCCTCCTTAAAGTGCCAGGTATCTTCAACAAGAATTATGTCAGTTCAGTAGTCACGGCAATCCCATCTTTGAGGAACACCATTCCAGTCCTGTCTAAAGGAAAAATAGGCTCTTTCCTAGCACAGAGCTAGGCAAAGGGATAAACCCAGTGATTCAGCTATGCTGTCCAGAACAACTCTGCAACTTTTTTTTTCTTAACAAAAAAGACATGTGAAGCACATGCAAAGTTCCCTTGCCTGTATGAGCACATGACAACACTCTAGTCAGTTTACTACTGAACTGAGACCCAACATCCTGGCAGTCAGCAGGCCTATGCCTTCACACCTTTGAAGTACCAGCTGGAGAGAAATTACTCCCTGAGCCCAGTCCTTTGTGCTTGAAATTCCAGTGCCTCAGCCAACAGGGCTTTCCCCTTTCCTCAAACTTAGATGCCCTGTCAGACTCCTTGCTAATCCTACATGAACCTCATGCCTCCAAATGACCTTAATCCATCTTACCTACTATAGTGACTCAAAGCTTCAGACCTCCTCCTTGCTTTTCAGAGGACCTCTGTCTCCATTGCTATTCTGCTTTTGCCAGTACAAATTGCAGCCTTCCTCTTTCACTGCAGAACCACATACTGCCACCACAACCACCCTCTGCCATCCAGTGCCAACTAACCCAGGATGCAGCCCTCCCTTGCCCCATAAAGAATTCCAGTGATTACCTAGCAAGGCCCTAAGAATGGGAAAGGAGAGGAGGAAATCCTTGCTATACTTACGTCCTGACTAACCTGTAAAGACACAGTGTGGTAGCTGGCAGGGATGCTCTCGTCCTCATCCTCATCACTGTGTGTGTGCGCCTGGTGCTGACTCAAGACCCGGGATCGCCGTGTGGAGCTGTCTTTTGGCTTTTTTTTTAACCGACTGGATTTACTGTCATACCTGTGGCTCTTCCCCCTCTTCTCCTGGGACTTGTACCCTAGAAAATAAAAGGCAATAACATTCCATATACAATAGTCCACTACAAAATTTTCTGCTTTTCAACACATAGAGCAGCCACCTTTTGATATCTCCAGCGGACAGCCCTGTCCTCTGAAATGACCACTACCTGCTTGTAGGGGACCCAGTGCCTCTCAGGAATAACTTTCAGCAAGAGCAGCAGCTGATACTGCTGTCTCCACATCAACTCCAGATCTCCCCTCCCTCCCAGAGAGCAGGATAAGAATGAGGTCCCTGCTGCTAGCAGGAGACAGGACACTTTTCTCCTGGTAGACCATTTTCTTTGGGTTGGGGACTCATTCCCTGACAGTATACTTCACACTGCTTGCTGACTGGCGACCCCAAGCCAAATCCTGGTTGTCAAGTGAAGGGCCATCTTACCCCCATTCAAGCTGGCCTCCACGAAGATACGTATTGTTTTGACACAGAGCTCAAAGTTCTCAGGTGTAACATGGGCAGCATCTCGCACGATGAAGGACAGGGACTCGACACATTTCATGAGAGACTTTGTGTCGTGTGGGCCCAAATCCAGCCCCACAGTCAGGCTGTACTGGTTGACGAGAGGTGATGGACCCAGTCTGCTGAGCCCAGCAGTGGATCTGGAGTTGTCAATGTCATCTTTCCCCACCTGCAGGGCATAGCAAGCAGGTAAGCAGGAGAGGGTAGCATAACAAGCAGCATCTCATGCACACACTGAAAAGGCCTTTCTTCAGAAGCCAACAGGTAATGTTTCTATACAGTCCATTTCCCTTTCTTCCTCATTTGCCTCAAAGCTTTCTCCTTTCCATCTCTGTCTCTCCCCATCCTCCCTTTACATTATCAGCTCATCTTAGCTCTCTTTTCTACTGTCTTATTCTTTCTCTCACTACCACACCCTCTGCTCACAACCACGGCAGGAGTACTCTTCTTTGGGCACCAGAAGCCCACTGGCTACTCACCACTAGCCAGCCACTGTTCATGACATCCATATCTGTGACGGAGCGATGCATCTTGCCTGGCTTCCCGTGGTCTGTGTACACCTCGGAGTCAGAGGTGTAGCCACGGTCCAGGCTCATGTCACTTGGATGATAGGAGGAGGACACCTCGCTGTCTGACTGAGCACCTTCAAGACAAAAGGCGTGGGGTTTAGATCAAAGCCAAATCAAGAACTTGCAAGAACAGCTGTGGGTAAGGGAGAAGCAATCCAGATTACTTAGATCAGCATCAACCAGGAACCACAAGTGGTTATTAGTATGTTCCACACCTGTCAGATCTACCTGTCCTGACATCTTGTGGGAACGGTTCAGGGACTATTAATACAAATGGATCTGCAAATATAATTTTAAAGAAAACTCATTTTATGAGAACCTTAAAATGGGGACAGAAAGGAGTCAGTCCCACAAAAGAAGCAAGTATGACACGAACAGCAGCTGGGTTTACATTACATGCCCAGATAAGAGATTAAGGTACCCAAGGCACCAAACCACAACCAGCAGAAAATGCTCCTTGGGTAGAGCAAAGACCTCCTACAGCTGCCAGGACCAATATCAGTTTTCCTCCCACTGCCCCCCAGGGACTAGCACCTGGGTTGCTGCTCACTTAGTAGGAAGAGATGGCAGAATAGAGACAGGAACAGACCATGAGGAGTGAACAGCAGGTGCTGGTCTTTAATCTTGCTAATGTAGTTTAATATCAGCTTTGTTTTCTTGCAGTCCCCTTTGCTAATTGAAAAGTTTGAGGAAGCAGCTGCTTATCTGGCAGGCAGGCATCAGATTTCCTAGCAAAAGCTGGCCTGTCTTACCTGTGTCATTATCTGCCCTTGCTGTAACCTGCAGGGCTGCGGGTGGCTTCACCCCAGACCCGATGCACTCCAGGAGGGTGAAGAGCGTGTACCAGTCATCCCCAGAGTGAATGTTGGCAGCATTGGTCTTCAGGAGCTCATGGAGGCCGTAGGCAACCTCATGGCTAACTCTGGACAGCACATTTGGCTTCATCATAAGTAAGATACGTAATGAGAGGAGAACCTGGTCAGAGAAGGAGACAAGAATAACAGACCCTATTACTCACACTCCATTCTCCAGCAATGTACTCCTTCATTTATTTAGAGCTACTTACAACTGCTGTTTGTTACCACCTGCAGCACAGACAGGTTAATATGGGTCCATCCAATAGCAACTGGTTTCCTGTGTCACTGGGTATACCCACAAAACCCCAGCAACTGCCTCGCAAAAATCCCTTACCTGTGCACTGATCTCATCTCGACGGAGCAGTCGAATGGCCAGTCTGAGCAGCCCCACCACTGCCCTCTCCACCAAGAAGCAGAACTCCATTGCATGGACACAGAGATGATAAAGGTGGTCTCGGACAGTTTGCCAGACACAGGTCACACGGTCCCTAGCCACAACAAAGAGGAGGGAAATGGTAGGATGAAAGGACGTGAGACAAGCAGGATCCAGCTACATCTCCCACAACTCCAGACAACCCATTATTTCTTAACTTCAATGAAAAATTCCAGTTGGAAGATACAAGAACAGACACAGAAACAACAAAACCATCAAACTTCTTACTCATTACTTGCAAACCAATCAGGTGGGAGAATTCTCCTTCTGGACTTCAGTTTATATTCTCCAGATTTCAGGATATCAAGCACTAATTCATGAGCTAATAGCCTTTCTGTTTGCACATGCTAGAGTGGAATTGTTAAGCCCTGAAATTACAGCCACATGCTGCTTCAGTTGGCAAACTGAGGACATAAGGAACTCATTCCCCAGACCCAGGCAGCAGCTGCAGTAAAGCAGGGACATTACAGTGAATGTACATGTATTTCAAGGTCATACCTATTCTCTAGAACAATCCGCAGAAGCATCTCCAAGCAGAAGGCTGCATCCTCTTCATCATATGTCTCCTCATCAGGAGTTACAGAGATTAGAGCCTGGAAGAGCCATGATATTTTTATGAATCACAAGCTCCCAGAAATGGGGAACCAACAGAATGCTTTGAGTCTGGCCAAAACTGTACTCCACTGCCTGGTGAGGTCATGCATAGTCTACCAAAAAGGCACTGGATAGAGGTCAAGCTAAATCTATGGGAATTATTTTTTTTTTTATTATGCAAGATACAATATGAACTTAAAAGATGTTAAACTCTGACAAAGTCTCTCAGATGGAAAGGAATTCTGATATCCAGCAGCTTCTTGCTAATAATATGTGAAGCACAGAAAAAGCAGGCGTACTTAAGAATGACTACAAATACTGGAGCTATTCTTCTCAAGCCATCAACTTGTACATGGAAGGGAGAATTCCTGACATAATTGGAGTAGGAGCACAATGTTCCCCTGGAACTGAGATGACACTCCTCCAGGGAGATGAGCTTCTCTAGCCCAAAGGCTAATGAGTCCAGCCTTATTTTATCTCCCAGAGCAGCCAGGTACCACACTACTTAAGGACATACTGTCAAGTATTTCTGTACAGCTCTTGCCTCTAGAGTGGCCTTTTAGAATGCTCTCATTAGGTACACAGCGCACCTGAAATGATGAAAATCTTTAAGCTCTGACACAGAACTACAAATACTTTCAAACACTTGCCAAGAGTTCTTAAGGCTTTAAGATTGCATTCCACAATTTAATGTTTTCTTCTACTGCCAAAGAAATTTGTGTCAGCACAGAGGTTACTTTTAACAGGTGAACTAATGACTAGTTTCAAATCCCAAATAGTTCTAACATCTCCTCTGAGGACAGATGAGCTAGGTGAGTACAGAGCACATATCCACTATCATGGATAGCATACTTGTTCCACTACCATCCAGTTCCTTGCCCAATATCTCTCTCACCTTCATGAGCTCCTGGAGGGATTCAAGTTGGAGAAATTTGCTTTCTGTGATCAGCTTCTCAGGATCACATTGCTGCAAAAGACAGAAAAGACGACTGTGCATCTGGGGAGTGTGGAAGGCACACAAACAGATCATCCAGAAACACATCATGTTCACAGGAAAGACATAGATAGTTGTTATTATCTGGAGGAAAACTCCTTCCAACTAGTTCACTCTTTAACATCAATTACTTTTAACAGACCTGATCTGTGCTAAACAGATTTTAACAGATAACTCCTCTGGCCACACAGCGGTCAAACCCCAGGTTCAGATTTTGTTGGCACTATCTACCTTAACGCTGTCTTGGAAAAGATTAGTTGTTTGAGAATTCATTAATTTGTCTTTAAATATAGGACTATGACACCCAGGGCAGATCCCAGCCTGGGGAACCATTCCTATTTTGATGTGTTAGTACCTTTGTGCACAGCAGCACAAAAGACTGTTTAGCTGTCAATCCAGATATGCTCCTTTGTAGATTCTTTCAGTTCCCAAGTCTCCTGTTACCTGCAATACTGCCAAGCAGCATGCATATTTATGCTTCTGTTCCCTGTTACCCACATAGTATTGTCACCAAGAAAAAAACCAGGTTCTTCTACAGCCTATATATGTTACCTTTATGCATTCCAAAGCTGCTCGCTTTGCCTCCTGTGTTTCCGTAGATGGCCCTCTCATACCAGATTGCTCTGTCCCACTGAGGGTGAGCCAACTAACAAAACTCAGTACTGTTGATTCACCACTGCAAATCAGAAGACACCAGCATCAGTAAGAAAACAAAAAATCATGTTATTTTCCAGCCTTGGTACAAAAAAGACTGCCTGGGACATCTATACCCCTCACCGGTTAGATGGTGTCTCCTCACGCTGCAGACAGATTTTGCCATTAGGATCCACAAAGTCTTCAACCTGGAACACAGACCAGACAATGCATACGACCAATTGTCCACTTCTTTACAGCCTTCCCCGCCAACCCCAGTATGTTTCTCTTAGTGATGAAACACTACACCAAACAGCCCATATGTGTGCAGTAAAACCCAGCTCTTCACCCCACTATCCTGTCAGTAAAGTGCCGCTCTCATCTGGTAACGCCAATGCTGGGCTCTAGTACTTCATGCCTATAAGTGTGTCCCTCTTCTGCACAACATTCAAAATCTGTTCAAGTAAAATAAATGCTGTAATTCCTCAAAACTAACAAGAAGTAAAATGAGAAAAACAAGCTACAGAAAATGAGAAACAAGCTACAGAAGAAGCTGCACATAACTTGAACACTATACCCTTCACACACTTCCAAGTTCTGTACACACTTTACCAAAGCCAGGCCTTTGCAAGAGAGCTCTCCTACTTTTGGAACTGGCTCTATGAAAAGACAGCTTCCCATTCCCCTAACTCCTCAATTATCCACCAGCCAGCTAATTATTACCTCCACCATGGCCTTGGGCAGCAGCTCTGCTCGGAAAAGCTGTAGCATGGCCTCCATGATGTTTTTCCAGCCCTCTCGCAGAATGTCACCATGGCGATGGGCCAAGTGAAACACAGTCTTTGCTGCAATATGGGCCTTGGGATTACTTCCAAAAACAGTGGGCAGGTTCTCAATAGACTGCAGGAAAGAAGAGGCGGTGGCAATCAGTCAGAAAGAGATGTTTTCTTTTCAACACAAATTAGGGCAGATGCTTCAGAACTGGTTATGGGAAAGATAACAATTCTCTGTACGATGCTTGGATAACTCCTCAGCTCATATTCACTTTGCACAAAAACAAGGACAAGGTGGCTTACCTGATACAAGCTGAATCACAGAACCACCTAGATATAAGCTCCCCAAGAATGACAACAACTCAGAACATTTTGAAAGTGCTTGCTGAAAACCCACTAATTTATCCTGCTACAGGAGCTCAGCTCAGGATCAAAGCCTTCTACAAAAAATACCACAACTCCTCTGGAAGCAGCAATTACTCTGCCGTGCTGTTAGAGAAAGAAACTATGGCCAAAACCATTACTGACTTGCAAAGTTACTCCTACCGCTACCTAACAGCAAGATTCAAAGTAATTCAATCCTAACGTGAAGTCTCTGCCAATAGTTGCTGGATCACAAATGCTCATAATCTGTTCAATGCACTCACAGCTTTTCAAAATACAAAAAGCGTGCTAAGTCATTGAAACCAACCAAGCATATGATGCCAAAACAAGAAAAAACCAGCAACCATGTGAGCTAGTGTAAAACAGTGTAACATGCTCCATGATTCTGTAGTTACTTAAGGTCATTGCAATGTTCCTTTTGAGAAGAGCTGGGCTTTGCCATTCTCTTGTTTACATGAACAAAATCCACACTTACCCCCTCACCAAGAATGAAAGAGAAGACAAGGGACTGAAGTACTCAATCTATCTTATCTCAGATCTGAAGTTCAAAAAAACTAGCTCTTGCTTCAGCCAAACTGCTGGCAAAACTTATCAAAATGGGTCTTTAGTTTAGAAGCAAACTCCATTAGAAGTGCCAATCTGAAATCTGGCAGAAATGCAATAACCAATTTGGTTTTTTTCCATCATTGCTATGGGGAAACCACATGAATACATATATCACTGAAGTGTCAGGGTGCAAACAGCAATATACCTGATTTTGCACCGTGGCAAGAAGCCACATCACTGAAAACCACACACACAGGTTTTGCTACTACTTACACACTGAGTCAGTATGAGTCTTAACTATGGATCATGAAGTGGAGCACTCATTCTTCCTAATCACTTAAAGCCCCTCCGTGTTCCTTTCCATTTCCCTTCTTTCAAAATGGCCATGAATAGCAATTGCAGTGCATGGAGAGGATGCCTGCTTTGACTCTTTCAGTCTTCTGAAGATGGCCCCTTCTCTCCTTCCTCCAGATTCTTATATATTTGTTCAGTAGTCCTATTCCACTCCTGTCTCCAAGCCTTACAGGAATTCAGGACAACAGAAAGTAATTGATGTACCTGGAATCTGGCCAAAGATAAGAGCTCAGCCTTCTTCAAATCCAGAAGTCCCCGATTCTATGTCATCACCAAAAGATATGCTTACATAACTAATTCAGACCTCAGACTGCTCCAGATTCCAGTCTCACAACTAGATGGGATGCAGCTGGCAACAGCTGGTGCATCTGAGAGCTTAGTCTAGTCTAGTTGCTTCTGCCGTGTAAATCTGTGTCAAACTGTTTCATGGCAGACATTCCTCTGCTTGTGTTACCTATTGGTAGTCTCGAGGTCTGGTGTGCCTGGAGAGGATCAAGTACTGTATCTTTACTGTTGTGAGCTGTGGAGGAAGAGGGAATATAAAGCAAACCCTCTGCTTGGGATTTCTTTGTCTTTTAAAAAATTCACCTATCTTGGCCTTTTTACTCTCATGCTTTCAGTCTTGAATCATCTTGTTTCCCTTTCCTGTATGTGTGGCAACTCTGTTCTGCTCACTGTGGGTCTTGCACTGGTTCTGAGAGCAATACTGTGAGATCCTTTGGGAGATCTGATCCGTTACAGGAATTGCTGTCAACCATGCCTTAGTACACAGCATGGTCTGCCACACACTGTCTATCAAACACCTTGGGGAAAAACAGGCAGATGCTGTAACACAAAACCAGATTTGGGCAATAAAGCTTACACTAACCACAGCACCTTCAATTTATTCTCATGGTACACCCCAAAGAAAGAGTCTTTAGGGCTTGCCAAATGTGGGACTAACAGCTGATCTTACCACCTGACTCCACACCCCAAGTGACAATTCAAAGCATTTGTTTTTCTAAACCCTTTATGCTTATGCTGTGCATCTACACAGCTCCTACACTTTGGAAGTACAGCTCACAAAACAGTCCCCCTTGGCATTGCATAAACCCTGCAATTGCATAGTCAGTATCTGAAATGTATGAACTTGCTTGGGAACACAGGGAGATCTAAGTCTCTTCAGATCAAATAAGTGATTAACAATTCTATATCAAGACATTCTGCTCTGCACAAACTGACACTTGTGAGTAGAAGAAAATGTGCGTATTTGAACCTGTCCTACGGAAGTCACACTTCACTACACATTTCCCATTGCTTCCTCCAGAAAACTCCGGGATGGGGCTGAGAGATACCTACAGATACAATGATAACTAAAATAAGAAAATACTGCGGCTTAACAGAGGAAGAGAGCTCCAGTGCACTAGAAGTCATGCTTCTTTCCCCTCCTTGCAAACTTACCTCACTGCTGAGAGCTGTAAACTTGCAGAGAGAAATTATGAGATTGTCAAACACATCACTAAGGCCATAGTGAGCAGAAATCATTGCACATTTCCTGGGAAAAGAAGAAAACAGAAAATAATGTACTAAGCCAGCACAGACAAGTCTGTCTGCAGGACAGCAAATCTGAGACCCCCTCTGTTGACATTTTAGACCTTCCTCTCCACCCATTCATAATGAATGCTTATGTATAGAAGTCTGCTCTTATTGCTCAAATAAGCTCAGTCCTTATCCATAGATACTGATATTTGTCTATGCTGACACAAGGATCACTTTAAAGAAGTCAGTCTAAACAGACGGACCACTTGCACCTGAGCATTACATCCAATCTCCTGTCCTGACGTATGAGAGTTGCTGAGATTGGTGGTAATGTTGAAGTCCAGCTACCAAGATATCATAGCTACAGCAGTGTATTTACAGAGCTTTAAAACTATGCTTAAAGCATCATTTGGTCTGATCCAAGCATGACCAAAGATCATTCCAATAGATTTGCTCACAGATGGCAAGTTTTTTGACTACTGGTCATCTGGGAAGGAAAAAAAAATCTCCCATCCCATCCAGGCTCAGCTATGGACTCATACACATGAAAGGTTTTGTTCATACATGGAGATTTTGCCAGCATCACTGTGCAAGTTGAGAGTGACTTTTCCCCCTCACTTCTAAACAGCCCAGCTGTGTCAGTAGGTCCTTTAAGTGCAACGAGGTTGGAGTTTAAAAATATGTACCCTGGGCACTTCAATTTATTGCAACACAGCAGTCAAGCTGAACAGTGACCGGCAACCCAGAGAGGCCAAGAGGGGATGAACTGATACAAATGACAGAACACTAGAGGATCATAGGTCATAAAAAAATGCTTTTCACTTGCTAGGAAAAGCAACACTGGATATTCACTTTGATGTCTCCCTAGCAGATAAACAGGAGCCAATGGTCACACTTTTACTCTTCTGGATCTTCATGAAGGTAAGAGTTACCTGAAACCAGAGATAGCCTTCTGGATTATTGTTTCCTCTAAGCTCTTGTCAAAAACATAAGAAAGTGCTGCAATGGTGGGCCCCCATGTCATGGTGAAGAGGTCGTGGTCATAGCTTCCAGGAGGCACATGGAGAAATATTCCCTCATCAGTGGCACCACGATGCAGCAGGACATTCCAGATATAGTTTTCCTTCACCAGACCCGTCTGTTCTTCTGGCATCACTATCTCATCATTTCTACAAGGGAGGAAAGCAGAAAGATTGAATTTTTCATTCTGAGCCAAACCTAACATTTACACAGTGCCTTTCATTACATGGTCCCAGAGCTAAGCAATACCTATTCTGGAATGATTTTGCCAGCTCCTGAAACATTCTGTTTTCCTAGGCCTCCCTGCTTCCCCTGCCCTTCTTAGATATCCTGAATATAAAGTCTGGCGGTTCTCAGAAGCATCCAGCAGCAACTAGTGTAAGGTCGGTATTGAAGAAGCAGGTACCTACTGCTACAAGTGCAAAACACAACACATACTGCCATTTAATGATGGGAAATTTTGGACAGCACACTGGCAAAGCTTCAACCCCCATTCAACTCTCACCCTGTTAAGAGTGCTCTCTTTTATCTCATTATTCCAGTTAAAATTAAATTGTTACATTGCTGCAGTCAACAGTAGGCAAGAGTATCTTTGCATAAGAATAATGGAAATACTCGTATTATGACAAAATAAAATACTAGAAAGCCAAGTAGTACAAAATTAAAGACAAAACAAGAAACGAAAAGTATGATGAGTGATTTATAACCAGGGTACCACAGCTCCTTACTCTTAACTTGGATGAAGCTATACAGTAATAAAACAATTATGATTAATCCACGTACTGCTTGCAATCCCAGTTGAAAATATATAAAGCCTAAATACATATTCTTTAGACTTGGGTATCAATGCACAAGAGAAAATCCTCTGCAAATGACCAACTAAATGAACAAGAGCCTCAAAGCCACAAAGAATAGCAGATTGCAGCCAATCTGAAAAGTAGAGTTCTTTCTGCAACAATCAAAAAATAACATACATCAATTGCCAAAGAAGCAATTTTTATGTGCTAACAACAACTATAAAAACTGCTCCTGATTTATGCATAAGAAATAAGCCCTTCTCAGTTTCAGGTGCTGGCATATTTTGACAAGAGCTGTTATTACTGTGATTATATAGGAAAGTAAGTTTGCAGTCAACAGTGCACTATTTCTAAAATTTCATATATGACTGAAATTAACAGAAGCAAGTGAATGGGTTTACTTGGAAAGCCTCAGGAAATGAAAATGTGCTCAAAAGTGAAATGCTAAGACTCTGAAGAAGTCATATACTACTTCATACAGATCGCAGTCTTCCCCCCCCGCCCCATAATACAAATAAAACAAACAGTTCCTCAGTCTCAACAGTGATACTGGGTCAACCCATCTGAGATGGAGCAATACTGAAATAATACACCAATTATTGTAATCTCAGAACCTACTGGAAAAGCTGAAGTATCTGGTGAAGGGGGGATAAAGGGAAATAGACTGGGATAGAGGCACTGGGTAACAAAGATATGTGTATATGCTAAGTGTACTATTCAAAACATTTAAGAACATCCTCAGGGGAGAGAGGCCAGTCAAAACTAGAGTTCTATTTGAATAGTAGAGCTACATCTTGAAGAACTTCCAGATATTCAGGCATCACCCCATCTTCATGGAGAAGGCTCAAAAGGGAAGGTCAGCCTAATCACACTGCCCTGCTTCCAGCATGAGCTACTGCCTGCCACTGCAGATGGAAATCAGCTGAGACTCAGTCACATCCTGTCTCCTCAGAGATGCAATCCTCTCAGCTTCAAATTGGCTGGGCTCAGATTTACTGATTTTTGAGCTACTATTAAAGCTTCCCACCCAAAGCTAGCTTGTGAACAAAAGGGCCTCAGCCACCAGGAACTCTCTTCAAATACTGCTCTGTGTGCCAAGAGCTTCAGAGGTAGCAGAAGACGCTGGTGCAGACAGCAGGTTCATATGAAGAGCTCAAAAGCAGAATATATTAAACAGAGACCTGGACACTGTGTCAGCACACAAGTGCTGCCCTGGGTATGAGATTACCTCTTGAACTACATTAAAAGTTCTAAAAAAGTCTAAAAGCCTGGTCTAGAGAACTGAGCCTTCTTAGATACAGCATTTCACATGTGCTGGTCTTGTTCAGACATTATTTTCCATATTCATAGAAGTGACATATTTTTTAAATTCAGTTTAAGATCTGGATTAAACTACCATGGCAAAAATCCAAGAGTAATTGCTGTGACAGGCTTGTTTACCATAGCCTCACATGGAGCTGGAATTCGGTCTGACGTAAACAGGCACATGACTGGTGAATCTCTCTCCATACTCTCCAGCTATCTCACCCACCCAACAACTCTGCTTTGCTCTCTGAATACATGGAGATAGCAGGTTGATCCTTACTTGATGGCATGATACATGTCTTCCAATATGTCCTGTTCAAAGTCTTTGCCTCCATTCACACCTTTCAGGTTCTTCCGAAACTCCTGAAAAAAGTTACACCAACATTAATTTGTAGTATCTCCAACTTTAACTGTTTGACTAGGATCAGTACTCCGCTTGTTTTTCATGGGGCCAGAAGGAGATTTTCCTGCATTCTTCAACATGCAGACTCAAAATTCAAAGGTAAATGCTATTCCTAGTGGGAGTAGTGTGCGGCATCTCCTGTCTACGCTCACAAGGAAAGAACAGAGACACAACACGTGCTTAGCTGAGGCTGCACATCAGAATGGCAGGCCTGTACCACTGCACTGACACTCAAGCCCACAGCAGTACAACAATCTTCTCAATGTTACTGTATCTTAGGATAGTTTGCTCACACAAACACAAGCCTCTTGATGAATTTGCTAAGTTTTCTGGTAAGCTTCTGTTTCTTCAGGCTGTCTCTTGCCAAAAGCTCCTCTCTCAAATTGTACTCAGCTGTGGTGCTGCACACCAGCTCACTGTGTACATGAGTGAAGAAGGCCAAGGAAGAGAGACAATGCCATTGAGATAAAAAGAGGTACTACACTGTTATCAAAATCAGAGAAGACAGATGCCTACACTAGAAACACTCACCTCCAGAGTCATTGGGACATTCTGCTTGCGGACATTGTGGTTGTGCTGGTCAGTGTTCAGCATAATAACTGCATAGGCCAGGGCAAAGCAGGCATCACTATTAGCAAACGGAGACCCGTTTGATTTCTGAAAGGCAAATAGATGCACAAATTAATCCTACAGGAACAGTGATATCAGTGACCAAGACAGCCATTTTCCTAACCACAGTACTGAATCATCTCTGGGACAAACAAAAATCCCAGTTTCTGGCTCCAGCTTCTAAAAAGCAGCCCAGGAATCTATTTACTACTGCCAGCTCCTACAAAACAACAGCTGCTGCTTGCAGGGCACAGTTATATAGGCGATTTGATCTGACATGTCCATCATGGCAAGCAGATGGACAAGAAAGAACACAGTTTTGAGCTTTCTGCCACCACGTACACACCCTCCAATGTTCTGTGAAGGCTTCTAACAGTCTCTGAATTACAGGTGCCTCTCCTGGTAATCTAAAGGCCTCTAAATAGAGTCGTAAAGCTTCATCCAGCCTTAAACCTTGGAAGCTGAAAGTCCTGCAAAAACAATGAAATGCAATGAGAAGCTGAAACAGGATGGGAAAGATACGATAAACTTAATAACTACAATCTTGTTTGCTCAGACAGTAGAGAGGAGGGTGAGGAGAGAAGAAAAGAAATATACCATGAACAGGCAAAAACAATCCTACAAGTGATTATCTATGTAATTATCTTCACAGAGACTGACCCTGCTGAAAGGTGCCTGAATGTCATACTTTTATATATCTAAGGTGTTAGGATATGCAAGAGATGCACAGGATTAAGGCATAGCAGTACAGAGAGAACCAAGTGATAGAAATCCAGTGCCTCCAGGAACTACCATTCTACTGCTTTTTTTATTATTAAAGTTTTAACTTTCACTCCTTCCTGACTAAAGAGATACAGAAGGATACTCACCCAACAAAGCTTTCCAGCAAGTCTATGTTTTTACGGTCACTCACAAATTCCCCAATCATCTTTTTGTCCAGGCGAGGATTTTCCCTTAGCCACCTGGCCACTTCATTGTTGTCGGTGGGGGTGGCAAGAAGGTTTTTCTCCTGCAGAAATTGTATCCCTTTCTTTGGCTTTTGGTTGAACTGTTCTGTGCCGGTTATCAGGAGCTGCAGGAGACATTGATAATTATAGCTTGAAGCTTACCCATTTCTTACTTTAGATTGTTCTTGGCATTTGAACCAAAAACAAAACAGAAGAAAGATCAGCCTCAGCATGATCAAGTTTACTGTACTGTGTAATCCAGGAAAAAGGCTAATGAAGGACAGAAAACCTGCATTCATCACAAGGTTTCACCATCAAATAGTACTGGACAGAGCAAGCATGAGCTGCCATCTTCGAGAAGCTTTAACGTTTAACCAAGCAATAAGTTCTGCTACTTCAAATGCCTCACCTGCTCTCATTTGTAAACAGAGCAGAAAAGCCCCAGGCGTGTGGCAAGATCAGCCCTACCCAGTTACAACAGCAGCACTGCTCTATTGTTCTCTCCTGTCCCCTTTGGCTCCAGGCTCTCATAACTACCTCACCATCAGGAGGGAGACAGCAAGAATCCTTAGCACTTCTTCAGCAGGTGCAAGGAAGAAATGCTGTAAAAGCTAAAACTAAGAACCAGCAAAGATTCTCCCAGTGAGATATGGTCCCAGGAACATCTGGTATTCCAGCCTGACAAGGTTATCTGTAGGCTGGGAAGACCAGGTACATATTTGGTTCTGAAAGGAAGTCACTTAATCTGCCCTCCTAGGAAACTAGACTGTAGAATAGTCACAGTGTAATAAAACAACTAAGAAAGGGTTAACTGAATGTTCTTGGTGGTGTTCAGAAAAACCAAAAGCACAAACAAATGGAATGAACTTTACTAAGGAACCAGAATAAATGTCAGTTCCCTGTTAGCTCCTATCACGATCAAACTGCTAGCAATGACCTAGTGAACTAAATTCGTGACCATCATGATTACTAGCTCCCCTGGGTTACTGAGTACCTCAGGAGCCACCAGCTCTCTGGTCTCTGCTTCCCCTGCCTGTGTTAACATCCTCAAAATTGCAATGAAACACAAACCCTGAAATAGCATGGAGTGCACAAAGACCCAGTGAGGGCATAACAAAAGAATAACCAAGCACTGCCCTGGTCTAACAGGCCTGAAGAGACTGTATAACACTAGCAGCATTTCTGTTTAGCTGTAAATCCTGAAACTCCAGTCCAAGGATATTCTATGGACTGGCTGAGTCCACAGACTTCTTAAAACCACTTGAAAGGAGACCAGACTGCCGGCAGTTTGCACTGCATTTACAGTCATGTCAGTCTTGTGCCTCTGAGCTTCCGGCCACTGCCTTTGGAAATATCAAAGAAAACTTTCTGTTTGATGCGTAATTTGTTTTCTGCTTTTATTTAGCTTTTTTCTTCCTTCCAACTGCGGTAATTTTTAGTACTTCAGAGGTTAAAAGAAGTAGAACATGCTGGTGCCATGTCAGCATCAACATTACTAAAGCTCAGTGTTTGGGGTGCCCTGTTTACGTGCTTAGGATGAAACCATTAGGAGATTCACAGTCAGAAAACAGTTTTCCTTGGGCAAATGCAGAGATTTATGAACATCTTTCTGCCCTCTACTCTTGGTTTCTTCTAAACTTGTTTTCCAGCAGAGCAAAGCCATAGTATTACCAAAGGTTTTCAGTTAGAACAGTGGAAGCACTATGCAAGCTCTCTTCTCAACAATGGACTTTCACAGAGTCCATCAAGCAAAGTTGCTATAAAAGCAAGATTTAAGGCCAAAACTCAGTGGTTCCTTCGAAGACCCTGCTGATGATCACTTCCCCCCACTGTCCTTGAGGCTGGGGAAGCCAGTTACCATTAACCCAGTGCAGCACTGTGTTGCAGATAAAGAAAAAAGTTCCCAAGTACTGCAGTAAACTTCTTAGAGAGAAACCAATGCTTTAAATTACACTCAGATCCAGAGACTGCCAGAGTGGATCACAAAGCACAGATTAGTATGGCAGCAGAAAGAGATGTATTGTATTTTCTCCAGTACTCTTGTTTAAGTAAGTTTATACAGATATGACCATCAATCCCCTATAAAAATGTAAAATAAAACCACCTATGCTGGAGAGAGAAGCCAGAAGCCTTTTAGTCCGATACAAATAAAAAACCCTTTCTCTTTTACCACCAGTGAATCCTTCAAAGACATTAATTTCTTTTTTACTACATCATCTCCTTACCCACAACTACTATGGCCACTCATGTTTCATCCAGAATGTGTAATTTTCATATTGAAATTTAGTAATCTCTCAATGTGAAATAACCTACCTCATGCATATGTTGTGCAAAGAGAACAAAATATGTACAAAGAACATACGTGAATGGGAAAAACCCCAAGAAATGAACAACAAAAAAACCCAAACAGTCCCATGTAACCCCTGGGGACTTAAGATATATTCATCCGCTGTCTCTGGAGGTGAATGAGCAGGCCTGTACCAGATGTTTGACACAAGACAGCAGATAAATACAAAGCCATCAGCATGGAGTACCTTTATCAACACTAGGCCTAGACTGGACCCACTCAGGGAATGGAAAAGTTGTATAAAGTTTAGACTATAACTTGGATTAATGACGTTCAAGGAAATAGACTCTGAAAACAAAGAATGGCTTTACCACAATCAAGACAATCTTTTTGGTCATCTTTATGACAAAGCAAATATAGGAATTACCATATCAGAATAGCAGACTAGTTAATTTCTACTACAGGCCTCTTAGTACGCTCCCCATTTACATCTTTCATAAGAGTAGTGAACCAGCCCTTTTTGATCAAAGCACTTGATTGTCTCCATATAATAAAAACTAAATCCAGAGACTTTCCCACCCAGAAATCAGATGGACCTAGCTTACAAACTGTGCCATAAAATTTCCCCAACACCTCTTGCAACCTTCAGCACAACTAAACCAGAACAAGTAATAATCACTGCTGTCTCTACAGTGTAGTGGGATTTTCAGTGGCTGACTCTTCAATTCTGATCAGCAGAGACCAGAATTCAACATTTCTGAGGTATGATCAGTCATGCAAAGCCCACAAAGGATGGGAAGCGAGGAGAACACTCAAGGATCCATCTGCACTATCTTTCAAACCATACCTTCTTTTTGTTCTTAATCTGCATAAGTTCCTGAGGACTTGGAAGGATACAAGAAAATCGAGTAGGTTTCCTGGGGATACTCTTCTCACCTAGAATGACAAAGCATCATTACAGTCAAACCTATCCCCAGAGTAGCACTCAGGCATGACAGTATCCCATAATAACTTTCAGTCATGGAGTCTTTGCTGCAATATGCTGTCCTGCAAATGGCAGTCACACTTGTATTTAATTACTACATTCCTCCCACCCACATTTTCTTCAGCAGAATTGCATAGTAGCTTCTTGTCCCAGACAATTTCACACAGCAACAAGATTTCATTTTATGACTATCTTGCCTACCTCCATTACTGATTCCCCAGAGAGCCCCTAACTTCCTTCAAAACACTAAGCACTGCTATGAATTCACACACTTTTGACCCAAAGTGATCCACCAGATCTAACCCCTCCCAGAAGAAATGCAACAGTTAGTAGGCATAAATAGTACACATATAATAAACATACATTCACCATATACCTCCTTCCAACTTTGAACACAATAGCTACAGTGGTCCACACTATAGCAGGACCTGTCAGCAAATGTCAGGACCATTCTTAGGATATAGAAATCCAGGGTATTGTGCCAGGGTACTGCAGAGACTATTACCTGCCTCACTTCCTCCCTCCAATTCCATGCAGCTCTCCTTCATCTGGTCAGCCATAAGGCATCCACTGGTGGGAGGACATGCCCCAGCTGGCTCTGAGACTGAACTGGAAGATTTTCCCTCATTGAATACTCTCTCAATATCTGTGGAAGTTAAAACAAACAAGCAAACAAACAAACCAACCTCACAAAAAAAATCCCAAACCAAACATCCACACAGAAACAAACCCATAAGCCAGGAAAAAAACCTACCAACAGAGAAATAATAAATGGATCACTCTAAATTGAACATGTGCTTATTCAAAGGAGCTCCTTCTAGCAACCATGACTTTGCAGTATCCTCAGTATTTTGTCTACATGAATTCCATGGCATACCCTCATTCTATTGTGATTGCCAGTCTTGACATGGCCTTTATATAAAGCTTTATGAGAAATTTCAATATCTGTCCATTTTACAACTAGCAAGGTTATTAACATCAGTGTGTAGTTATAAAACATGCAACAGGAAGACTGAAAACATGTATTTAAGGAGTTTACTATGTCAGCGACCAAAATGAGATCGCCAGTTTAGCACAAGATTAAGCTTAATACTAAAGTATCAAAGAAAGGGGTCTTACTATTGCTTGTTTCTTTGGTGCTGTTGATGGTTTCTGGGCTGGGTTTGACGACTTCCTTCTCTTGTTGATGTATGTTACTCAGCACCTTGGCCTGGCAATGTGCCTCAGTGCTATCTATCACTGTCAGCAATGCTTCCAGAGACAGCAGATGGACAGTATACAGCTGTCCAGAAACTGGAAAGGCATTCTGGGAAATAACATGTAAGTGTTAGTCAACTTTCATGTCTCTTTCACCATAACAGGGCAAGTAAGTTTCCCCTCACAGCTTGGGGAAGGCAAAAAAATAGAACAGAACACCCTAAGCTTTCTAGCTTGTATTTAATAGTTTATTTGTTCTGACATTATTAAAGCATCATGACTATTCCTTTCCTCTTCTGCTTCCAAATGTTAAATGGCATTCCTCACCTCTACAGCCTACTCACCCCGGACCTTTTGCCCGTTCCCATTGCTAAGTTCTGCCCTGAGCCGCCGGCTGCCCCCTCCCTGCCCCTGCCGCGTTCAGCACCTTGGAGAGCAGCTTGGTGAGCTCCTCGAAGAGGTTGGCGCAGTAGTAGTCGCAGTCGTAGTTAATGTACAGCTCGGTCACAAAACTGGGAATCCTCCACAGCTGAACAATGGCTTCCAAAGCCATCTCCTTCATTTCATAGGGCATCTTTGGGTTTTCCACAGTGATTATTTCCATCAGCTTCTTGATATACATCTGGCAGAAACACAGGGCAGCTCAGTTTAAGGAAAGAAAAAAAAAAGCAGGACAGTGAATAGCTTTGAGGACTGCAGAAAGAGATTTAAGCTTCATCTTCCCACGTAACATTCCATCTTCAATGATGGCTCATTCTGAAGGAGGCTGTAAAATGTTTCAAAAAGTTTTAGCATTCAGTGCACCTGGATTTACCGTTCTAAAAAACCAGGCTGAAGGCAGACAGTGTAGTACACTAGTCTCAAAGACATTTGATTTTCCAACAGAAAAAGGCCTACACAACCCACCCATAACACTGAGTTATCTATACTAACATAATTTGACACTTATTTTACTCTCCAGACTCTATTTTACTGTCCAGATATATGCATTTAATTGAAGGCAAATAAACTACTACCAGGCACCCAGTGATACTCAAAAAACTCACCTCCAGCTGGAATTTCAGATGCTCTCTCATGCTCTCAAAGAGAAGAAAGCACACCCTGAGGGAGGCTGCATACAGATTGAGCCGTTCAACACTCAGAAGCTGAACAAGAAACAAAAAACCCTTTAAGAATTACAAAGGCAAGTCATTATGTGCTATAAATAGCAGTAGTATGGCACTGCAGGCATCACCTGCACCTTCCCTAGCAATGGTATTTTAAAAAAACAACCCCTTATTCAACCTCCTGGTCCCATTTTCTGCTAGCGAGGATGTATATACCTAATTCTGATCTCTGTGTGATAACACCTTGCCTACTACAACTCGGTTCTTTTGCCAAGCCCACAGAGACTCTTAGTGGTGAAGGAACTTGGGAGAGGACCTGCCTCTGAGATGACCCCAGTGCAATTAATAGCTTGGTATCCCCCAAAGGTTCTGCCTACTACTAAGCTGGTAACTTGCACCCATAATTACCTCAAAACCAGTTATATCAAAACACAGTGTTATTCCACAGCAACAGTTCGTTCAAATCACCCTCATCCTTCTTGGCCCTGGTCTGCAGAAAATAGCATGACAACCATGCTATTTTGCAACAGCACTGTTTGGTGCAATTCAGAACTCTCTTGCGGTGCAGCAGAGAGCTTGTTTACAGACCTGCCAAACCTCGTAATACTAAATTTCAATACACTCTTTGATGGTAATTCATATCTGACTTCCCAGTGCCATACACCATGCGAACATAAGCCAGACTCACTTGAAATAGGTGGCGGCACAACTCCTCCTTCACAAGTCCCAAGAGGGACTGACAGTTTGCAATGGGTGCTGACTCCAGAGCAACAGTCAGCAGCTGCAGCCCCATGTGGATCATCACCTCAGAGTTGTGGCGGTCATGAGGGTTGGTGAGTGAGATGAGAAAGCGGAACAGTTCTCTAATACATGGCAACCCATATGGGACCAGAGCTGCTCCTAAAGAAAAAGGAGAGATTAGCAATCTAAACTTTCTTTTTGCTTTTTGCAGGTGCTTAGCAAGTGTTAAAAATTTAATTGTTACAGACCCGCTAAGGAATAGGAGCTTATCACCCTCTTAGCAGGAAGTGAAGCAAACCAGTGGAAATGAGACAGGACAGCATTGCCCACCTCTCACCTTCTTTTTGGGAAGACTGAGTAAAACGTACTCCCCGGGGATTTACATAGTCCATGTCATGAACTGAGGCAGAGTCAGAATGTTCTGCTACAGATGTGCACTCCTCTAGGACCTCAGGGATAGACTCGACAGAGGCCGACTGGACCTTCTCCTCCCTCAGACTTTCGTTCTTCATTGATAATTCATACGAGAATGAAAGAAGCAAAAGAAGAGTTAACAAGCACTAGACAAGGAAAAAAAAAGGCTCATTTGTTCACAGTTAATTTGTAATTACTAAAACAACACAGGTCACTAACAGAAGAGTATCAGAAAAACAAAATTTAAAAGAAAAGAGAGCCTCTACATAAGCTGCAACCCTCTCTACCCTTCCACTTACATCAAGTTCTCATCTGCTTTATATAACTAGGTTGTGAGACTAAGGACTTTACTTCAAAAATACTCCCATAACCTATCAGTTCTTACTGCCACTGAGGTTAAAATTTTGCTCATTTTTTTGTTTTAAATGCTACATAACTTCAGCACACTACTTCTGTTTAAGCCTTCCTAGCATTTTTACCATTCAAAATATATGCAGCTCTGAAAGGTTCCCTGCAGCTCTATGATCCACCCTCTCAGCAGCATTACTGTTGTGATTATGCTGGGAGTTGGAACTTTTCTTTGCAAGTTATATTCATGTACCTGGAGGTCGGGCTGATTTTGATTTTCAGTGACTTTGGCCTCATTTGAAGGTGCTCCTGCATTAAGTCCCAAAGAAGCGACTTGGTCCAAGTCTGTCAGGTCTTCCTTGGATGTTGTCTGTGAGGACAACTCCAACCCACTGTCTGTAACAGGGCTGACCGCTGATGAAACATTTTCTGAGCTCCCAGAGGAGCTAGGAGAAGGAGCATCTATGAAAGCAACTCCACTTGCTGATGAGAAACAGAAGCAAAATGATTAGTATTACTCTGTCCCTCAACCACAAATTCATACATTAAATACAGCAACAAAGAATTCTTTCATTACTACTTCACAGTACAAATGGTCTCAGATAGCAGCACACTAATGTGAGAGAACACAGATAAACTAAGGTCTCTCTCGCTAGGTATTAGTGAATTAAATAGACGAACATAAGAGATAACAGCAGTTCTCCAAATTTAATGCAGTAGCTGGAGTCCAACAGACTCAGCTAATTAGATAACTTACATAGTTAGATAAAGGGTGCAGAGGATTTACGTAAGAAGGAATCTGAAAAGAGTCCAAAAGGTGTACTTTACTCTTTCGTACAACGGCACAACCACTTTAAATACTCGCATCAAGAATAAGTCATTCCTGCAAAGTGAGAATTTTAACTTGATTCTAAGGCAGGACTGATTACTTTAATTCTCCCTAAACAAATGAAATTGCATTGCAATTCAAATGGGTCTGAAATATGAGCAGTGAAGAACCTTACTATTTCTAAACATGAGACAATGCTCCAAGAATCTAAGTGTTCCTTTTGAAGAAACCCACATTTGGAGCTCTCATTGTTCTGAGAAAACTTAAAGGAATTTAAAACTCAAATATTTATTTAAAGAAGAGAAGATATAATGCAGGTCACAGTAATAAAAGCACAAACCAGAGTTATGTTATGAATTTATTTACACATGAAATGTGTATGGTTTTGAACAGGGCTGTTTTATTGACAACTTGATTTTTCGTATTGTCATAAATAAGCAGCAGACTATTACTTGATTTGCAAGAAATGTATGATCAGTTTTGCAATCTTTTCTTTTTTACCTGCTAAGCCAGGATCCTGGCTCAAAAAGCACCATTAATACATTACCTAACACTACACAGTTAATGACATGCTTTGTAAAACAACTCAACTTCCTCTCTGAAATGTTACAGGAGTTATAATGCTCTTTGACAGATTTTAATACCTGTTTCAAAATGTAAATATAATGATAATTTATGCAGAGGTAAGTTCTCATCTACATGGATGTTCTGAGTTATATGGTTGTATTTATTATTTCCATAGTTTTCACCAAACACACTGTAGTGTAAAAACATACTTTGGATGGCTCACACTACAAGGAATGATTTCCTGTGAAGGACTAAGTGTCAGAACTATGGATTTTACGCAGCTATTGTTTCTGCTTTCCTGTCTGCTTCCTTTCACTGGTAATGTTTATGTCTGACCATCAAAATGTAGAGTGCACAAGAGACAGACTACCTTGCAGCCAGAGGGATACATTTATCCAGAGCAGAGGTTAAAATGTCATAACTAGTCTATTCTTACACAACAAAAGGATAAGGAAGCCCTGCAACATTACATCCTTAAGCTCACAGCAGTAGTCACCTATCATACCACTTCTGCAGGCTGAATCAAAGCATGTGAATAAGGATTCACGCACATATCCATTAGTTCCCTGCACACAATACCCTTTCAGGTACTTTTGCTGTTCCCTCTACTTTTCCCTACAACTCTTCATGCCTCCTTACCATATCAAGGCCTCTATTCTTCCATAACAGTAGTAAGTGCAACCCATATTTCCCTGTCCCTTAATGAGCGTAGCTTTTTATTCAGATTTCACGGTCTGTGGGTGTGCACTTTCAGTCTTTACATCCGTAGTAAGATCTGCTCATTCTCCCATCTTTGACACCTAAGATTTTGCACACCCCTTAGTTCCACCTGTATCATTTCTCCAGTCACACTTTGCTCTTTCCTCTTTACCAGCATGCCCGCACCTCTGGGGGAACACAGGAAAGAACATGCCACCTAAGTTAGCAATCTCCTATTAAAGGAAACCTTCTCCCCAGCTCCAATTTCCTTACAGAATCACAGAATCAATTAGGTTGGAAAAGATCTCTGAGATCATTGAGTCCAACCTACGACTGAACACCACCACGTCAACTAGGCAATGGCACTGAGTGCCACATCCAGTCTTTCCTTAAACACCTCCAGGGATGGTGACTCCACCACCCCCCTGGGCAGTCCATTTCAATGTTTAATTACCCTTTCTGTGAATAATTTCTTCCTAATGTCCAAGCTAAGCCTCCTCTGGAGCAGCTTAAGACTATAACCCCTTGTCCTGCCACTAGCTGCCCTTGGCTCTCCTCTTGTCAGTATTCCTGTTCTCAGTCTCTTCTACATATCTGCTGCATCCTCCAACTCCTCTGCACCACATGGCTCTCCATAACCTCAGCCACTTCTCCAGGTATCCATTCTCTTTTGTACAAACTACCCCCATGAGGCACAGGAATGCTGTCAAGTTATCTGCAGGACCATGCCTTTCTTATCAGTATGTATTCCATTTCCTGAAAACTCTTCCTCACGAACCCGAAAAGCTATGTTTCATTGCTACAGTCACTGAGAACTACTATCAAAAGAATTAATGCAAAACAGTATGTTAAGAGAAATGAAATAAAGACAGATTAAAAAAAGCGCTAGAATGGATGCTGTCTGGTCTCTTGAAAGAGATTTCAACTTACCTGTGGTATTAGTAGCATTGCCTGCTGACTGTTCTGTCCCAGAAGAGACCTTAGTTACGTGTCGAGGAGGCCTAGGTGATCTCTTCTGCTTTTTCCATTTTGATGATTCACTCATTCCTCCAGCTCTCATTTTCAACTGAAAACCAATAATCATTAATATCAATACTGCAAAACCACATAGCATAATGGATTACACAAGCCAACTCACAAAGGCTCCCCCAAAAACCTCAAAGTCAGGCAACAGCACTTAAATATTTCACACAAATTAATCAGCTCCTCAGAATCATGCAAACTACCCCTTGACTCCCCACATATTAGCCAACACAATCAAGGGACAATTAACTGCAGTTACTCTGCTATAATTTATACTCAGCAGTTCAATTATCACAGCACTCACTATTCCCTATCAATACCTCCCAGCTTTATATTAGGATAAAGAATTCTCTTAGACCTACAGGCACATCACAAATCTCTTTGCTTTTACCAAAGCTTCTAGACTTCCAAAAGGCATCAATTAAAGTATATAAGTAAGCATTAGTTAGGTCTGACATTAAACTAAAATTCCACCATCTATATATCAAGCTGGGAATGAAGCGTGAGCATGCTGCAGCTCTGTCACTGATCTCTTGCCTCAATTCACTCTTTGTCTTTGTAGCAATGCCATGCTCACTTTCCTCCACACATCATTCATTATTAACAAGTATTTCTAACACTTCACTTGCTGCTGGTGCATGTTACATTGCAAATGCCACTCTAGTGATTTAAAAACAAACCTTATTCTCCTTTCACCTGCCTTCTGTCATCACTTCTCTTCAGATCTAAATCTAACCTAACTCTTGACATCCTTGTTGACCAAGATCCTACTTCTAGTTCATATACAGATCTTTGATTGGGAAAACAAGAACAAAAGCAGGAGCAGTGCAGACTGTGTGGCACTTGCTGCACAGCATTGATATTTCAGCCATGCAGAGATGCTCCAGAACTTCCTAAAAACAGTATGATATTTAGTCACATGGCTAATGGGCCTGGCCAGCATGAAAACCGGTTCCTTACAATTTAAGTTCCTCCAAGTGCAGGATTGCATCTATTCTTCTGTTTGGTAGCTGCAGTCAGCTTTTCTGATGCTGCCACCTCCTCAGTTTGGGTGCAAATTTAAGCACTGAACAGGTACCTTGCATGTAGTGGAAACCATTCAGCAAGTTTCAGTACCAGGCCCTATTCAGTATTCTTCTTCGTAAATTTGTCACAGTTAAGTTTTATTTTGGGCTATAATATTCCTTATTTCTTGTATCTCTAGCATCAGATTTAACTTACGTAGAAGACAGCTATATTCTTTAATCTCTTCCTTTTTCTGCAACTTACCTCCTTCCAGCTACTACTACTCCTAAATGCCAGTAAACCTTCTAGGTTCCACTACTGCTTTTCCTTCTCTTTCCAATTTCCAGGTAGAATTCTAACTCCCTGTATACGGCCTCAGCCTGTACTTCTTCCCATTTAAACAAAGACTGTGAAAATGTTATGTCCCAGTGCAGTAAACCATTTGTGTAACTTTTCTTTGCACCACAAATTGTTTTTGTTTGATGACTAATCCCCAAGTTTTAGCTATGCTACAGTTTCCTTCAGTGTGCTAATTAATAGATTCAGAATTACTTTTCTTCTTGTTATTTCTTTCAAATATTGCAGCAAGAATCTTCTAAATCATAGCTTTCAGCAAATACTTACATGACAAGCACACAGCTAAAAATAAAATTTTGCCAATTTCAAATTGTTTTACAATGCTTATGGATCACAATCCTTTAATATCAAAACTATCAGCTCTCTCATCTTTCCTATTTACTGCTTCATAGGGCTATATAAAATCTGTGTTATCTTTGATTCTTGCCAATTTCTAAAATCTGAGCCTTAAATACTACCAATAGCTTTATTTATTAAAGGCTTAAGCTACAAATTAGATCAGATAGTTTTACCTACCAACTATTCTAGCAATAGCAGTATTTTTTTTTCTCCTTTTTCAGTAACTTATATAATAAGATCTGAAGACTTACGGTTCATTGTACCAAACTACTTTCATTAGGAAGGAAACCTGGAAGCATTACGTGTCAAACCCAATAAAGTCCATTTCACACTATTTCAAAACAGACTTTGCTTCTAGCTACTAAATCCTGTTGTCATTATTTGCCAAGTTAAAAGTTACTGGCAGCAGGATACAAAACTGAATCAGCAAAATGGAGCTGAGATACTGATAAGAGCTAACCATGTACCGCTTCTTTTGCCCTCAGTTATGCTCCTGAGAAACACGTAACTTTTGAAATATTCTATCAGACAATGCAAGCTGACAATTTAATTACTATTTCTAATCTCCCCTTTCATACAACACCAAGTACCACCTCAGTTCAACACCAACCTATTCAAAAAACCACTTTTCCTCAGACACGACATCTACCCTCTGCGACTGTCCTGTGTTTTGTTTTTATTCCCAAGATTCCATCTCTTGAGGGTCATAAGATAGAGGAGCACATGTAATCATTTTGATGAACTCGTGTCATCTTTCAGAGACTGAGTCACAAGAGCTTCATAGGGGTGGGAAACAGTTTAGTCAGGCAAGCAAGAAGACTTACTTGATTTTTAAAGAATCCAAAACATTTAATCAGAGTATAAATCATTTAGACCAGAACCTAAGTTTATTTGACCTTTTTAGGTGGTTTTCTTTGTTGTGGTGATTTTGGGGATTTTGGTTGGGGTGGTTTTTTTGTGGGGGTTTTTTTGTTTGTTTGGTTTTTTTGTTGTTGCTTGGGGGTTTTTTTTGCAGGGACTGAAGGGGTGGGTGGGGTGAGATGAGATTACCCAGTAGGTCTTTTCCATCTTATACCATCCAATCTCCACATTCTTTACAAACAGGTATCCTTTTATTAGAATTACCTAGTGAGACTACTTAGGACTACTTCCCGTATAATTTTGCTCTCCCTCCTTTTTTTTTTTTTCTCTTTTGCTATCTCCTTTTGCTTCAATGGAGAAGCAACAGCAAATTTGCAACAGCAAACTGTTGCACAGCTTTAAAAATCTGCAGAAGCAAACAGAAATGCTCGATAAAAACATTTCACCGGTGTCAAGAGGCTATATGCTGTTTTAACAAAGAAACACTGAGTTTAGGAATTCTAAAACAATACATGTATCAAAGGACAGCAAAGTAACATCATTCCTTCTGGATTTTCTTTGAATTAAAAGGTAAAAATCCCATGACTCCATGCTTTTAATGTTAGTATAAAAAGCGTAAAAAACACTTGTACAGTTTGTCTTTGACAAAAGGAACTATTTCTAAATCTTGTTTTTACCTTCAATTCCAAGGCATTTCCCAGTTTCTCTAGAAAGCTTCATTGTATGTTAACACACTGATATTTTAAACCTAACATTGCCTTTCTGACTAAATGCAGCAGCTAAGTGGCATTTAATAGATCATTAACACATCCTGAATCTCACACATAATCTAAAACTCTCCTTCCCTTTTCCATGCTCAGTGATATTAGATTTGCATTAGTTTTCTAATCATCAATGTCCTTGAGATTACATTAAGCTTGTATTTTTGACAGTAAAAGCCATGTGATGTTAGTATTTAAAAAATATTCTTTAGAAATGAGAGGGGGAGCTCAGAGGTACTGTTCGTTCATCTTGAAATTCAGTACAGATTCAGTTACATTTATCTGAGTTACCTTTGCATAAAGAAATGTCCACAAAATTATAGAAGAAAAAAAATTACAAGACTCCAAATGCTTCCTTTGATAGATGAGGTTTTAAAAATAAAACCCTAGCTAAAGACTAGGAAGGTGAAGAAAAATGTAATACTACAAGATTCTTTTTCAAGGGTCTGCGAGATCTCATTTTTCTACAAGCCACCTTACCTGTACTCGTTTGTTTTTCCATAAGATACTGTAAGCCTCAAGAGAAAAGGGCAGGGGCCAATGATTAGTAATTAAAGTGATTATACTAAAACATGAGTTCATTCTAGATGCAGCATGGAACTGGTCAGCACACCAAGTAGCGTTCAAGACACAAAAGCATGCAGAGAGAACGCAGTCCACAGTCCAAGTCCTGGAGACACCGAGGCAATCCAATCATCTCACTTACGTACCTGCCTGTACTGTAACAACTAATGAAGGTTATATGGTGAAATGTATTTATGCATCTTAGGCAACTATGAACAAAATCCACCCCAGAAATCTGTGAAAATTCAGATTTATTTTTGTCCTCACTCCCACTGCAGAACCCAGTGATTAGCTATAACACTTTATATTGCAAAGGGAAACATTTCCTTAGTCTTTTCTTCTGTGTAACTCTGCATAAATCTGCATGCTTTGAGCCACTGCCTCTCAAACTATCCTCTTTGGATAACTATTTTGTCTTAGATACGGGACAAAAGAATGGCATTTCTAAATGTTCTGTTCAGTTCTGTTTGGACTAAGTAACATCAGCGGCAGACAAGAAATAAAGCTACATTAAGTTTATGAACCAACAGGGAAAACTGAGAAGGGTCCCATCTAAGTTAGTTTTTCAGGGTTACTACAATTGAGCCAAACCAAATAATCTGCATGCCTACAGTATTTCTTTAGAAGTATTTTCTAGGGGAATTAGCAGGGACTAACACATTTCATAAATCTGATCCCCCACTGATCCCCCATTAGCACATACTGTGCTGGGACACATACTTAATTTCAGTAGAAACATGAACAAAGATGTCGGAAATATACAGCAGTCTCTTTCAAAAAAACTTTAGAAAGCACTGAACTCTGTGGCCCTGTACCAAGTAACAAAGCTCAGGGATTCATTTTGACTAAAAAAATTTTAAGGCATGCTGGGCCAAAAGACTTCTCAGGTATATGGAGGAGCTATGTCTGTAACTAAGATCAACAGGCAAGACACACAACACTTCAGAGACCAATCTACACTTTTAAATGTTTCTTTTCTTCAGGTTTTCACTGTTTTTCAATTTTACCCATGCCCTCCCATTCCCTTCCTCCAGAGGATACTGTGATGGTGTCTTAGGTGGCACCCACCAAGACACTGAATGCTGCAGTAAAACAAGGGTCTCTCCCTCCCAAGCCTGCCCCAGCTGCAGCCACAAAACTGCAAAGCAACCACGGCATGCACTGTCTCCAAAAGCCATGCTGTGTCAAATGAGTGGAGGGAGATTTGCTGCACACAACGTAACTATCTCTCAGGTGGTGTTTACAAGAGAAGGAAGAGGGGAGTAAGGTAACAAGGGAGAAGGGAGAGAGAGACCTTCAGGTTCTTAAAGATCAATACCCTCTCTAATTGGTTCTGGGCTTTGGGCTGTTCCCCACTACTTAGCTCCAGTTTGTTGAGGAGACCTGAAGAAATCTGTGAAAGATAGGCAAATGCATGGTTTAAACAAAGCAAAATAAACCCAAAGAGAAGAATAACCTGGAAGAGTGCAAGGCTGCAGGGCACACTCCTGGCATGCACAGCAAAAAGACAGTATAGGGTAACTGCACAGATCGGACACAAGACAGAGCATCACTTAACCAAGCTGGGAGCAGCCATCACTTGGCAAGGGCAGCCTTCCCAAATTCAGTCACTTTCACTTTACACCTTCTGTACACAGACCATGACAAACCCTGCTACCTGCCCTACATTAGCCTGATCACTTTTAGCTCTCCATAGGCCAGCCTAGCATCATCACAAATCCTGTGACTTCTCCCACAGCAAGGGAAACAAGCAGTCATTAGTTTACTATACAAGAAGTAAAGCCCTAAGCTTTACTAGGTTTCAGATTCCTACAACCAAGCATTCAGTCTCTCAAAACACTGCTATACTGGCTCTGAAATGTATGTTTACCCTATGTTGTCCCTTTTCTCAACTCATTAAAATAAAAACAGAGTGGAAGTTATAAATTGTACATTCAGCATTAAGTTGAAAGGTGATTATTTCTTCTCTAGTACTTTTTTCCATCCTGTTGCTCTCAACAGCAGAATCTGTTACCTTTATTGACATTCTTCATATGGAAGATAAAGAATATAGAAGTATATATGGAGTTCCTCAAGAGGACCTCCCTTCACCTAAGAAATTACTACATTAATAATCATGTACGGACACATAATGGTATCTGAAATTCTGAATCCAGCTGCTAAAAGCCTCACTGTATTGATCAAGATGGTGGCATTGAACAAATGCAGAACTTCCACCCTCAAAAAATGTGCATTTAGAGAAAGGCAGATAAAGAAAAGTCTGCTTTGATTTGGCTGCTAATAGAGATGGCATTGATCATGTGAACTAAGGTTTTCACCACAGAATACTGTCCTTTCTAGAAGTCACCAAAGATTTTTCTACAAAAGCCAATTTCATGATGCTTTCATGCTGTTTCACCAGCCTCAGAAAGCTTCCCTTCTACACAGGAGGAACTGGACAAAAATATATCCCAAGAGCTCAGTATTAGACCTATAGTGAATGAAAAATGATGAGGAAGAAGCTGGAGAGAGAGCAGAAGACAGCAAATAACTGGAGAATGACACCATCAGGTCCTAGAACTTGCTGGGGTTTTCTAGCCCACAGCAGCTGATGGCTGTTCCCAGAATCCAGACTGTCTCTGACTCAGGCAGCAGTATCATTAACAAGACTTGCCACTGGACTATGGGGACTTAATCCCACAGAATCTATGTCCATTTACGTGGTTAAACATGCTCTTTCAGTGAACTAGGGACTTGTAGGAACGAAGAAATACAAGTGTGAAAACAAACAAAATAGAGCTGAGCGCAAGCCCAAGACAGGAGCAGAACACTCAACACAGTGCTGAGTCTTACCTTCTTCATGTTTGTTCCCATGTAACTTTTAGGCTCTTCTTTAAACTGAGGCAATCTGAAATACAAAGAGCAAGCCAAAATACATCAGTTTACACGGATTAACGAGAAGGGGAAAGAAACAGGCTGGTCTTTCCAGTCATGCTGCAGATACTAGAAAACCCAAATTAGGTTTTCTTTACAAAGAGAGACTCTCCTAATTTCTTTTCCTGCCAAAATCTGCCAAGGGAAAGAACCCAAACAAGTATAGATGAGAGGTGCTTTGCACGCTATTACTACTAATGGCTGCTTTTCTATATTGATCTTCCTGCCATGTAAATACCATTTATTTTCCTTCAGTGTATGTTTTCAGCAGTGGACTGATTACATTTGTTCAAAACAGGTTTTTCTGATGCTGCTAAAAACAGCTGCTGAGCCAGTGTCATCCACACCAGGACTCTTGCAGTGTACATGTTATTACTAGTCATGGTAATTCTTTTCTTTGAATTCGTAGAAACCCCAGTAGTTATCCTGTGTTCTGCATCATATAAACACAATTGTGGAGGACAGCAGATGTACATTTAAGTTGAATCTTTTGAGATAAGCAGTTCCCATCTCAGGATGAGGCAGACTGCTCTCACCTGTGCTACCAAATGACAACATGTACAGCTCTACAACTCCACACACCCTGCTCTCTTTTGTTCCTTTACTACAATTCTGTCTTTACTTGATGAGGGTACAAAAGCCTTAGAGCACAGCTTTAGCTGTTTCTTTTTCTGGAAAGCAAGATGGCCAAACCACCCCTGCAGTTGCTGCCTTTGCGTTGCATCTCTATCCCAATGCCCACAGGCACACATGGTGGTGGCGTCTCCAAGCCTTATTGAGAAGGACAGAGGAGAGGATTATACAGTAAGCAATGAAAAAGCACCAAGTAACATTCACATATGCATTTGGAGAAAAAGTAATGTGGTCTCTCCTCTTTGAAAAGATTTGATTCTGACTCTTCCCCACATTCATCCAGTGCACATGATGCAGGGCACACAGAGGAGAAAAAAAACTGAGATGCCATTGGAACTGTGTGAGAATGGGAAACAAATATGATACAACTGTGTTTCACAAACCGCCAGTTTCACCAAAATCCTTTTCTACTAAAAGTATATCTGTACCTGCACATTTCCTTTTTACAATACCCAGAGAAAGTCTCTGAGTACTTCCCTATTTGGAGAAACAGTCTTGACGTTAATTAACTTACTTGAGTTTAAAAGAAGTAATCTTAATTACCTGAAGGGTACTGAAAAGGCAGAACATTTGTCCAAGACTCACGATTTCAAGAGCTCAAAATGCTCTTTGATGTGTGAGGTCAAAGCTCTCAGCTTGAAATCAATGTGTGGCTATTCAACATCATTTCTATTCTCTCTGCTAAAGAGAGCTATATTTTTTAGAGCACCTTTTTTTTCAGTGAAGTTTGCATTTTCTGTCCTGAAACTGGTTCTCTATCCTAAAGCTCTTCATTACTTGGCTGTCCATCTCTCCTCAAAGGACACCCTAAACCAGGCAACCTTCCCTGCCTCTGTCTCCCTGCAGTCTGACAGGGTCAGCCCTAGAGAAAAGTGCCAAATCTTTCATCCTCTTCCACCTCTAAATAATGACCATTTTGGATGATTTTTCTGAGGGCCCTTAAGTGGAAGTGTGGAATCTTTCTGTCCTTAGAGGGCCATCTCGGCAATGCTGAGGCAAACACAAGCAGGTTTACCTTGTGAAGAGCAGCTGCACCATGTCGACCAGAGTGTGCTCTGCAGATTTTCTCAATAACTCTGCGAAGACAAAAACAAATAACACAGGTGTCATTACTCAGTGTGATATTATCAAGAGGCTTCTTCAAGCAGACTCCCCTCCGAGTCTTGTTTACAGAGATTACGGCAAATTTATTAAAACCAGCTCCAACCCCGCGTTACTGCAAGTGGTCACGGCATCACACGGTGGCGCTGCACAGCTGGGGAAAAGAGCAGTCCAAACTTGTACAGAGAACGCCCAAAAAATTTTCCATGAAGTTGTAGAAAGACACAATAATATAAAGCTCAGCAGCTTTCCATGGATGCATGCTCTACAACAGAACTAGTTAATGCTGAGGAAACCTGATCATTTCTTAAAGGCAGAAGTATGAACAAACCTACCACTGAGCCTCATTTCGAAGCATATGCGGAAACAGGACTGCATGATCTCACACACTGATTCATTGGTGAGGTGGGCTCCCACTGGGGTGAGCAGCAACGTCCTCAACACCTGCGAAGAACAGCACCCATATGTACCACACTGCAATGACACTTGCATGCATTCTCAAGAGGAGGTTGGTTTCCTCAAGAAAGACTACCATGAGCAAAAAACCTAAGGAGGTTTCTCCTGGAGTAATTTTAAACTGAATGCTGTGCTCAAGAAGCCAATTACGAGACAAAATTGATCTCCTGACCCACTTCTAAAAGAGGCCCAATATGCTGCATGCTACCCAATACTTAAATTCAGGAAATAGATATCTGCTCAGAAGTACATAGACCAAAGAGATATACAGTCCATAGGTTTGTCTCTACAAAGAATTTTTCTCAAAAATAAGTTCGAGCACTCCATATTCTTAATTAACCCACCCCGCCCCCAGACCATGCACAAGGTAGAATTACCAATACTACCAGATTATCAAGTCTATAATTTTAAAATCATTTAACTTAAGCTTTTAACTATTTTCATTTGGAAAAGCTTTTACCACAGGTATATGAGCTATCTGTTTAAAAATAAAGTCTGTCATTAAGCTCCTACAGAGTCAAAACATTGCTCCGTCCTCTTCATCTCTATGTAACAGGATATGTTCCACAACAAGCAGCAACCATTACAGTAATTACCATTTCTCTCCACTTACCTGTAGGATTTTCATCAAGACAACCTCATCGCTTGCATGATCTGTGCCCACAAATCGGGCATGAGTGACAGCATCTGCCATGTTCTCCATCCCCTCCGCTGTGCCCTCATGGCTGGGATCTGAATAACAGAATAAAAATATGTGCCAGGGAACAGCCATCTACAGCCTACCACCTCTGTGGGGAGACATCGACACGGAGATACTGTGTGACCTTTAGCTTCCTCAATTTATGTGACTTGCAGTGAGTTGACCCGACAAGAGCATAACTCACCTCCCACTAACAGGCTTTATAACTGGGAGCTTTCAGAAAGACTTTATCAAGAGTCTACTTTTACATTTGCAAAAAGATATAAACTAACAAAGAAAATAATTACAATTCTGTTGTTACTGGTTCTCTATGTTTTAGATGTTAACTTCTAAGACTGTGTCCCGTTGCCTACAATATAGCACAATCAGCTGTTAAATGCATTCAGTGCCTCCTTGGGAATAAAGAAAAGACACCTCTTAAACATAGGGAACTTAAAATTTACTCTCATGAGAAGAAAACGCCAAACAGATACCACTAAAATTGAGAAGGGAAAATTGTCTCTTGTTCTACATCCCTCCAAGGAACGAGAGCTGGGAAGGAATGGACCAGTAGCTTTCCCCAGAGAAAACAGCAGACAGACACAATCACAGTTTAGATATCAGAGTTGCAGGCCTCCCACTTCAATCATTCATCAAGGCTCCTTCTCTCCATTTCAGTCTTTTGCAGCTACAAACAATGGTGCAATTTAGAGAGTATTTAGGATGAGATTGTTGCTAGTAACTGTATCTCATGCTACATTACAGCGGCTTCAGAAAAGCTGCCTCTGGCTTTGATTTCATTCTCACTTAAACAATATGGCACTGGGCAAGAATCTTGATACCCTTCTACCTAAACAGTCATTAGGAAAAAAAAGGAGACAACCTCAACATTGCTTAATACCTCATTAATTGGCAATAGGGCCTCTTGAACTCTGGCAAGAATGATGCTGACAGAGGAACCAAGCAAGACCTTGTATGCTTTGCAGAGAAGTTTCACAGATTCCCTCTTTGACTCCAGTAATGTTCACACCTAGGAAGGGCTAAGCCCTACGTATTAAAGAAAGCTGCCCTTATTGTGGTCCAGAGACAGCAGCCTCTACCAAGCTCTTATCCTGAGTGGCTGCAGGATAAGAAATTTTGCATAAACTGAAATGGCATCAGTGTACTTCAGAATCACATAAATCTGCATAGGAACAGTACTTTGCCATTGCCATCTCTTACACATCCCTATTAAGAACAGAGCTTGCTTACTTTTGACATTGTTCACACACACATACACACAGAGAAACCTTGCATAGTTTAGAGCAAGTTCTTCTCCTGGTTTGCCAGGCAAACTTCACCAAGCTATCAAGGAGGCTGTTCTAAAACCAATCGGTCTAAAACCAAATTGGTCTAAAACCAAACTTTTTACCTAGTTTAGCAGCAACATGCAACAGGATACAAAATTCTGATATAGGGAAGCATTAGGTAGGAGGCCTGGCTATCAAAAGCAGTCCTCTGCATACCTTCAATAATGGTTTATAATCCAGTTAGAAGCTACTACTCTTCTACCAAAGGCAATAAAATCAGCCATAGGTTGGTGTCTCATGCACTCTTATTCATGGAGGTAACAGCTTAAATCACCAATGGTGATGTAGGCTCATTCTGAATTGTCTTACTTAAAATAGGCAAAGACTAGTGGTGTGACAATGCCGGCACCTACATTAGTGTTACTGCTAACCAACCTCAATGACCACAGTGGAAAGCAGCCCAGTGGAAATCAAGACGAAAAAGCAACTTGTTGCAGAAAAGGCTCCCACAGGCAGAGCACACAGATTCACTTCACTGTCACCTTTTCCAGTAGATGTGTGTTACTCTAGTCTTAGGGATATACTTAATTGTAGTTATGAATAAAAAGTGTGTGTGAAAAGGAAATGCAAGCAAGTTGTGCACATGCTTCTGTAACAGATCTATGAGTACTGCTTTGCTGTTCTAGCCCCTACCTTCAACACCTCTTTCCCAACACACATCACGCCTGACTACTTCAGTTCTGGCTCCCTGGAACAGCACTACAAATTCAGGTCAATTTATAAAGCCTCTTGAGTTCAATTAAAAGCACAGATACTTCTGCTTTGCAGAAACAAGATACAGAAGAAAATCTTTGTTCCCTTGTGAGAAAACAGTACGGAAAGATGTATCGATGCCTGCTCAGAATCACTAACAAGAAGAAGTTTGAGTGAGCACAATACCAGTTTGAAAACTGCCATCTACAACGCTAAGATCTAGAGACCCCATCTAGATACACACATTTCATACAGGGTGCAGTCTTACAACAGGTGGGCAAAAGAACAAACAGAAATCAGAAAATCTATGTTCTGAACCAAAGGGAATTCAGGAAAGACAGAAACCTGCTCAGTAACACCTTTAATGGAACTAAAATAAATCACCAAGGAGACAGAAAAGGTAGAGGGGAGAACAAGCTTTAAACTCTTTAAACAGCAAGTCCTCTAACTGGAAGCTGAGCAACAGCTACTTACTGATACGTAGTTTTCAGGAATACCAGAGAAGGCTAACTTTAGAAATGGAGCCAGAAGCTGCTGTGGACAATAAAAAGAGCGCATACCTTTTCTGAGGGAAATACAGAAAAACCCAATTCTGAAATTTAGCCACTAATCTCCCTATTGCTAAGGTTTGAACTCATCCAGTAGGCTGACAGCTCACTAGCTACTGCAAAACTGCTGAGCAAGGAAATAACTAATCTGAGGGATAAAAATCAATGGGAGTTTAGTATTGCCGCACAGTTTTCTAGTACTTTAAAAGTTACTGTGTAATTTATCAACTAAAACTCTTGCAGAAGAAGTACTCAGAGCAGAGGATAATCACTGTAAGGGTAACTGTTCCTGCTCAAACACACACATGGTGGATATCAAGTAATTTTATCTAACTGAGCTGTGATTGAACACTATACCATTAGTGAATTTGCAATTCAAACTACTAGACATCAGAAGTCTTAAAGTCTACTCAAGAATTACTCTCTTCTAACTGCTTTTAAAACATACCCCTCAGCAATACTGCCCTAAAAAGGAGACAGATAACCACCTTCTGACATGTGACAGAATAAAAAAACAATGAGACTGCACAAGGATTAGCAATGAAATACTTTGGAAATGGGAAAAGAAAGCTATTTTAAACAAAGATATTTATCAGAGGAGTTTGGCCCTTTCACTGCACCCTGGTTTTCAACCCAGTATGAACAGCAAAAAGCAACCACTCACAGAAAAGACAAAGCTAGTGTCACTTTTTAAAAACGTGCTGGCTTCACCTGTCATTATGCAGCCCCAAAATACAATATAAATATCTGCCACATTGCAATTTCCCTACAGTGGTTATGTCAGCATCCTTCTCTCTTGCTCTGTATAGTTTGAAACAGATTTGTACATTAAGAACAGTTTTAAGCATTTCCTATGTGTAGGCAAACAGTCTTTAGACTACCTTTAGTCTCATATTACAAAAAGAAATTTTAATACCAAAAAGCTTTCATTTAACAACACAACCGAGCCAGATGTTCAGTCAGCACCACTAATCCCAGCCTAACGGGTATCTGGAGCAACACAAAGGACAAGGCTGCTCTGAATGTCACCTGAAGCAACAACGAAGGTCTTAGATTACAGGTTCTGCCCCAGAAAAAAAGCCAGGCAGAGAGTCTTCCACTGTCTACTACAAAGATGCCCAATCACCAACAGTTACAGGGATGCACTCTTATTGGAGTGACCCAATTAATATTCTAAACAACAAGTAGCTAGAGAAAGGCTACAAATTCTTAACCCCATTTTTCCTGTCTCTGCCTCAAATCAAGCATTTATAGACAGTTGCTTGTGCAGACATTTGCCCAGACATGTGATACAGTTCATAAAAGCCCAGAAGAAGAGGCCATCCCTCATCGTACTGCTGAAAGTCATATATTTTGCATTATTGCTTAATCCTTCAGGGGGACATGTTTTACAGGCTTATTTTTTAAGATTTCTTTATTGTCCTAGGAACTTGTGCCATTGTTGCATCGTTCTAAATACATTTTTGCCACTTAATTATATCAAATACTACCCACTAATTGAAGTCTTCATACACTAGATTTTCACCCAACACCTAAATCTTTTTTCCTGCAAGTCTCTATTTCTGCTCATTTTAATTTTGTGTCTTTCCCACAGAAATGATTTGCAGCGACATGAAGCGCTTTCTTTCTCTAACTACCTTCATGCTATCTCCAAAGAACTAGATATTTAAAACGACAAACCTAAAAATTCAAAATGTTCCCTTACAATGCAAAGGAGAAAAAGAACTGAGAAATCTGAACTCGAGGGGAAGGAAGACTGATAAAATTATTTTCTTCAAGTGAGACTACATATAAATAAACACAGATAATAGGTTTTGTAATTCACACAGGTATGAGCAGAACGTACTAACAGAACTTACAGAGAAAAATCGAGCACCACTAACGAGATGACACATTGATGGCAGACAGAAAGCCAGCTAATGAGTTACAAGCCAGCTGAGCCATGGGAAGTGACCACATGCACATTATTAGTCTTTCACAGATACAAAGGAGAATGTGCAAATTTGAAAGTTTGGGCAGCAGCAAAACTGTCTCTGCCATGACAATTGTGGAAAGTGAAGAGTACTGGCACACCACTGGACAAGGTCTGGGACTGGGCAAAAAATCATCCTCATTCTAGAGGAGAAATATTAGTCCACAAAACTAAATAAATCCTCCTGTGTTTCTATATGTTACAACATTGTAATCCAAACTGGTACTCTTCCCTCCCAGGCCCTTTTGCTTGGAGGGCATTAAAAAGCAGCTGGTGACCAGCACAGTCCTGCAGCAGGCCCTAAGCACACGCAGCAGTCAGGGCAGAGCAGAGGCTTTGGCTCTGTTTCCAGACACTGCTGTAGCACCATGAAAGATCAGCCAGTAAGATATTAAGAAACTGCTGATGCAGATTTCCCCAGTGTTAATGACAATTTTCTTATTTCCCCAATCTCCACATTAAGACTGCAAGCATGTATCCTGGCCAAAGACATAGCTCACAGAGATGCATTTGGCTGGCATTTTGGTAAATCCCAGGAAGTCACATAACATACCTATTAGTGCATATGAGAGGAACTTATTCACAGAGGTGAGTGCCAATCCAGTTATGGGGCCTGTAGTGTCTTCAGAACGGATTACTTCCAGAAAAGGCCGAAGAAAGACATTAGGTTCAATTTCAGATAGCTCTGTAAAATAAAAATAATTTTAAGAAGACAATTAGACTTAATTCCGTAGGATTCATTTTCTCTTTAAGAATATACAGCAAGTTTTATCTCAGAGAAAAAAAAGCCTGCTCTAGGTTAGTTTCAGAAGGCTGGTGGGAAGGTCAGGATTGTTTTTATATATGTACACACACACACAGACATGCACATAGGTATATGTATATATTTTAAAAGCAATGGTTTGTGAAATTCACTTTCTTGAGATCTTCAAAACAACTTTCTGGAGCCTTCTAAAATCTGATTGCAGGAACACTCTGTAAACACCACAGAGGCCACTGTTACCTACATGTATGCTTTAACTCACTGGCAGATTCAGTTGCATTTTCCTATTACTCTTGGAGTTGTGTGATCCCATGAACTACATAGACCCTGTCCCACCTTCTGCCACCCCTGTAACATCCTGCTACAGATAAAGCCTCATGCTAATCACATGCAGAGTACAAATGTACAACCAGGTTCATTGGATCTCTTACAGCTCTTTGCCTGAATACAAACTGCATTTCTGCAACACGAAATGTTTGCTCAGCAAAGACAGGAAAACTCTATAAGATAACCTAATCTAAAAACTCTTCTGTCTTGCTCTCAGAATACCTGTATAAGCTTCTCAACCGAAGAATTAAGAAGGGCACTCTTCTCTACTTGCTGCTTTGGCCAGCAAGGATCCCCTCTACAGCTGCAGTACACGAAGGCAAACGCACTGAGCTACTGAGCTGGAGAAAAAAACAACTAACAAGCTTCCTGAACTTTCCAACATGATCAAGGGATGCTTTGAGATTGAAAAAGAAATACAGAAGAGAATAATCAGAACTAGGGAAATCAACCAAGAAAAACAAACAAAAAAACCCGAACCAAAACAAAAACCAAACCCAACCAAACAAAACACAAGGAATCAAGATAAGAGGAGCCCTGAGGGGGATTTAGGAGAAAAAGCATTAAAAAGCAGGTGAAGGCAACCACAACACAGCCAGTACACAGGCACAGAAGAATGCATTAAAAGTAACTTGTATAATTCTGAGACTAGAAATATTTAAGTACAACACTTGGCTCAACTTGCTGAAACCTACTTTTTATTCCTAATAAAAGTTAACAAGTCTAACGGCTAATAGTGTCACAGGATCACTGGCATTTATATCCTTGATAATCAAATATTGCACTTATCCGTCCTATGAGTTTCTTTGAGGCAGGGAGAAAAAAAGACTGCAATTCCTGAATCCTTAGATGAGCTGCTGCTTTTCTATCTACCAACATAATTCAATTATTTTGCTGAGGGAAAAAACCAAACCCCTTATTCTGAGATAAGTGAAATTCTATTTTATCACAATTCCTATTGCGAAGCCTTAAGTATCAAAGCAAAAAGTCTATCAGAAAGTATGTTAACATAACTGTGTCAAATTATGGCAAGGGAGCAAAGGAAGAAAAACAATACAGAGGCTTTTGTTTTAAAAGTTAAGAGCACAGAAAAGAACATCAAAATGCTGTTAACTAAAGCAAAACTGCACTTAAAAGGGACTTTGGGAATCATTACGCCATCTCTTACATTTCAGCCACCAGTTCAAATAAGGCCAATACCACTAACTTGTGAGGGGTTAAAAGGAACATGATGATTCAACCTTTTTGGCTTAAGAACAACTCCACCAATTTGTCAGATAATATCCTGGTGTGACATTACAATTGTGTCACCTCTCAACAGCACATGGAAATGCAGCTGATCACAAGATATTTTCATTGATGCTTATTTAAGTGTGCTTTATAGAACACTTGTCTGGTTACAAGCACCTGGACAGCATTAAATATAGTAAGACTACTAGGGATCAAAACTCAAATTCTTCTTTCCCAAAACTGATCCTTTTTACAGGCCAGACCATAATCCTGTCAATTCCTCCAGCCTCGTTCAAACCACTGAGTCCCAGGATGGAAAAGCTGCACTTGATCAGTAAGAAAAATGGGACTTCAGCAGATGTACATCCCTGCACGTGTAGAATGAGACAATGAAGACACACTTGCTAGCAGAGGATGTATAGGGCACCATTAATACATTTTTTGGGACAACAAATAGTTATTTTCTTTACAAGAGTAGGGAGAGTTTCAGGTTTTTTCTTTCAATTAGAATTGTGATTCTTGATGTCATTAAAGATCCAATTTCCTTGCAGTCTAACTGAAATTCGCAACTTACGTGAATATCACAAAACAGCTTGTCATAATTGGGATTTAACTTAGGCACATATCGCTGATTACACAGCAACTTTGGCCAGTTTCCCTAATATTCAGAGATTCCAGACTTTATGGTAACAAAGCACTTTACATTAAGCTCTCTGACAGTTTATGCTGTAAAACTGTTTAGCCTGGGTAGTTGGGTCTGTGGTATTAAAAAAAAAAAATTAAAAATATGCTAGACAAGAAGAGAGCATTTTTAGTGCAGAAGTAAAATTTACCCACTAAAGGACTTAGGTCTGAAAGATCTGAATGTCAGTGAAACACCAATCACACTTCTCATTGCGTGCACCTAAGGAGTATTCACTTGATAACTGCAATGAGCTCTTCTTACCAGAAGCACTTGCAGGCACTGAGGACTTACCAGGGTCATGAGCTCCCTTTTCAAGGCAGAACTTAATCTTGGTACTGGTCCTTTGCTTCTATGGGAAGTTTGGGAGCACAGAAAAACACTCGTATTGTAGCTATTCTTGCTGTATCCTGTCTTGAAACAGATTACTTCCATGGGCTGAAGAAGATTCAGCATCTGAAAGTGGCACTAAAGCTACCTGGAAGTTTTTAGCCCACTGACAATTTTGCAAACAAGCCAGTAAATCAAATGTAGATCCTCTTCTTTTAACTCAGTCCTGTTGAGCTCAATGAAGTTACTTCAGAAGCTCTTTCCTCAACAGGTTTTCCTAGCCTTGTACACCAAATGTGGCAGTGTTCAGAATAAACCCGCCAGTCCTTTTGGATAAATAGCTACAACTGCAAGGTGCACTCCACACCAGCTTTACTACTACAGTTCAGGTTTGATCTAGAGCACAGAACAGGAGGACATTAATAGCACTCTCTTCACAGTACTTTGGCAGGGTGGGACCATAGTCTTTAGAGGGAATTGTTCTCCCCAAAAAGTTAAAACTTCACAAAAGAGACACTACAGGAAGTCCTGCCATCACCTAACTGTAAAAGCAATACTGTGCTCTTCTGAAAATATCTAGGAACCTCAGAAAATGTAGGAAAATAAATTATTACTTTAATAGTTCCTTGTGACAAAACAAAGGCTATATAAGGTGCATACTAAATGTCTAGAAGTACATACTTGATGTTTATAACAACATTCCAAAAAAAAAAAAAAAAAAAAAAGGCAGCTCTGAATTTTCAACTCTGGTTCTTGTTCTGTCGGATTCAGGTTCAGGCATTACAAGTGAGGTAACTGTAACCAGCGAGAGAACTGAGAGCTGCCAATACAGATGTTTCTCCAAGTATATTTTCTAGCAAGAGACGTTTCTCAGGATGGTTCTCTGCTTAAGTAACCAGTTTCAACTCTGGGGAAAAAAACAACCAAACAAAAAACCCACCCAAAAAAACCACCAAACCTGCAAGTATGACTTCAGCCAAGGGTACTACAAGAGGAAAAACTGAATAAGTATCCACGAAGAGAACAAAATTTCACAAGGGACTCCTTCAAGCAGCCTTCCTTTGAAATCTACTCAAAGCAAGGGAAAAATTATATTAAAACATGACTTAGTTTTAAATTAAGAGCCTGGTCTGCTTTGGGGACCAGCTGGAAAACACTTCCCATTCTTTTCATACAGGTCCGTTCAACGAAATTTCAGAGAAGCAAGCAGAGACCAGCATCAGCACAACACTCAGAAATGCTCAGCTAGCCTAAAGCAGTGCATGGAAATTGAGAAGAAGGAAAAGAGCATCTTAAGTAATGTATCAGCCAACTCTGCAGGCTGGCAATTTTAATGAGGACAGAATTCCTTTGAGACCACAGATCTTTCCTTCATTCTTCCTATGGATTATTTGCACTTAGACACACGTCTATAAAGATATTTAAACAACTAATTCATGTTTAAGCACCTAACTCCCATTTCAGCAATCCCATCCAGCCGTTCTGGCACTTCAGCAAACAAACTGCATCACACCTCCGGCGTCCCCGTTCTCCTGAAGTACAGGAGCAGGTCCCCTTCGGAAGAGTTTTCTTATTGTTAGCACACTGTTGGCACATTCCTGATCTAAAACGCTCACATAAGCTGCTTTCTCTGGCAGTTCAACTCTTCACTCCTGAATGACTCTTATCAGGATCGGCTATGCGTTCCGAATCAGAGTAAATGAACAAGAAAAAATTGTTTATGACAAGTTATTTCAACATCATTTGTCCCGAGGACAGGCAACTGCAACCCAAACCACATGACCTGGACTCCTCTTATGCAGCAGCTGTTAGCCTTTGACGCCCAGCCTTCAGAAAGGCTGTCTCAATTGTATCCCACGCACCTCTGCAGTGCAGACGAGCTCAGACAAGAGCAATGCTTTGAGCACGCGCTATTACGTTTCAAACTGGGCTGTACAATGAACAGGAATTCTCTTTTCTTAAGGTGAGAAAAAGACAAAGATAACACTGTAGTAGAGCAAAAATCCAGTTTTTGGGACTCTTGCCTTGGGGCTCAATTAGTTTATGCCACAAAAAATCAAGGTATCAGCAAGTGCTTCCTGAGTCATCCTCAAAATCCCTTTCTGCTAACACTGCCATTCTGGCCTACGTGACACACACTTTATTCTCAGTTCACCCAACAAACACCATAACATTTTGTCTTTTCACTCAAAGGAAGAGAAGCCCCTGCAGTCTGGATCATCAAGTTAGACTGAGTAAGTTACAAGGAAAAAGAACAAAGTTCAACTTGCTTTTTAAAACCTCTAAAAGTATGGAGTGGTCACACTTTTTGGATTTTCATAAACATTTGAACGGCTGAAATAAGTACTGGCTTAATCTCAGCCTGGTCAAAATGCAGGACTGCAGGGAAAGGATAAATTCTTTTGAGTTAGTCTTGTGATTATCAGCTGTTTAATTTAGAGGTTAACAAATCTAGCAAACAGAACTATAGTAACTTGTTCCTCTAAAAATTTGCAGAGCTTGAATTTGCTTTACATAGAGTCCCTAGATAACAAGCACAGAACAGTATACACGTACTGGTTCTAGGTGCCCTGGCAAAACTGCAACCACAGCAGCTCTACAGCTGATAAACAGAGGAGGAGCATGTTTTTCACGCTATAGATGATCCACACTCATTTGTTCCTGAGGGTATGTTCCGCTCTGCACAGCCCTGGTACAGACAGTGTTTCAAGTGAAAAGAATCCTCTGCCATCTCTCTCCTACAAGGAGGTCTTAGCTGTTGTTTTCATCTTCTTTTTCTTGCAAGTTCTAGACCAGCCCTTGCAACACAGTTCATTGTGTAGCACATTGTAGAGATTTTCTGATCTGAAAGGAGAACAGATTGCCACCTATACAGTCTGACTTAGCAGCTAGTGTTATGAGAGAAAGCTCTAGTTCTCCTTCCTGAAACTAGTAATGGCAATGTCCACTAAACAAGAGGTTATCAAAAGGCACTGGTTATTCTCTCTGAGTTCCCCAAAATATCATTGTTTCATCCTAATCTAAGCTCTTAATAGATTAAGAAAACAGGATTCTGCCAGCTAGGGAGAAGCTGAGGAGCCAGAAGTTTACATCCTGGTTTCCAGAACACATAAATACTGTGGGGATTGCACATCCCGTGGGGATATGTGGAAGCAAGCTTTGTGCATCTCTGAAATCAATACTTCACTATAGTAAGTGATACCAAAAGCTTTGCATACAATAAAAATAAACACAGGCTGAAAATCAAGGATATCCAAACCAATGAAGGAGAAGTGTGAATTAACTGCAATCCTTTTCAAAGGATGTCTGTAAAATATACTCTTCAAAGCTAATGCCCTACGAATTAAAGTGGTCACTCAGGGGCCCCAGCCCACCAAATCAAGAGGGAAACAGTGCCATTCACAGCCACACATGAATGCGAAGCTGGAATTACAAATGCAGTTTGACAAGGGGAACCCAGAGCTGTCAAGCCTGTTCTGTTTGCCTAATTTCATTACAATGGCACAAATGCTTTCATTTGTCACACTCCAACTTCATGTGTTTATCTCCCTTTCATTAAACATGACTTTAACAAATTATTGTTCCATAGTGCCAAGATCTCAAGCACCCTTCAGAACTGAGATTTTTATTTTGGGGAAGCATGACAGAATGCATACAGAGCATTTGACTCTTCACATTCTTTGTTTAGGGCAGCATAAACTCAACTAAAATACTGTCCTCTATATAATTAGTTACATCTACCAGCGAAGCACTGACAATGCAACCAGTGTGAGCCATTAGTTATCAGTTTCATCTGATGCTATGCTTCAAATTTAGCTGTTCTGACTGACCATTAAAAATTCCTGGGCATTTTTTCATAAGCAGGTATTTGCTGGAGTATCTTCAGCCAAAACTATGCTGTAAACTCCAGCGGTGTCTCCACTGTTACTTTAAGTACTTTTCACCCAGCTGTAGTGCTCCACTCTAGAGTGGTATTACAAGAAGCAGAAGATACTCACTTCCATCACAAGGAAAGCAAATGCCATCAACAAAGGTATGGAGCTACACAGGAGGCAAATTTGCATGGTTTCTATTCAGATGGACTTAAAAGTACAGACATGACTACTTGCTCCACCTTGAATTTTTAACACCAGTCATGAAGACTACTGAGTGTCTGGATATGAGGTTATTTCAAAAGTTGAAGTTGTTTAATTCCATCTTTATTTCTTAGCGCTGAGGAGACAACAGAGATGGGCATAATCACATCTCAACAAACTTTTTTCTGAGCTATGGTTGACATGTACTGGGTCAGAGGTTATAATCAAAAGACTCTGCTTCAAAATAAGAACAGCTCTTGAAGTGAACTAAGGGGTAATTTAGCACAGTAAGGTTGAAGGTCATCAGGAGTAGACCTTGCTACAAATCCTAGACTATTTCCTCTCATCCTGTGACCTGAACACCTCTGAAAGGACATGACTAATTCTGACGAAAGGCAAAGAATCAAGTAACTATATAGAAAAAGCCTCCCATCTCCAAACTGGGCTCTCACGAGTGTGTCCTTTGCCAGTGTGAAGAGAAACAAGGGTAATTTCAATGCTAATCCATCCTTGTTTACATGAAACCCTTCCTCCTACATCACAGTAGAGGAAGCATTAGAGCACCACTTGATTTTGCTAGCACGTTTCACAGTAAGATTATTTACATATGATAGAAATAAGCAAATTCAGAACTGCTTAAGTAGTTTTTTAATCTCCCTTACAGGAAGGCTACTCTGAGGGAAAGGAGATGGGATAATACAGGTGATCTAAGCCTCTGGTAGGTTTTGGAATATACCACTAGTTTTGGGGCTTTTACAAACAGAAACAAACTCTAAACTGTTAATGCCAATTGTAATGACACTTAATTCTACTCCAGAAAACTGAACTCCCCAATGACTCTACAAAAACTGATCTGAGATTTTACTCCTTTTTGAAGCATTTTTCTCCCATGGATGGAAGTTACTTAGCCTGAAGCTCTGAATAGCTTTCAGGGGAGAAAAAAAATCACCCTTCCCATACAGCTGCAAGGACAAAGTTCTTCAGTAAGCTAAACTGCTTACAAGTTTCACAGGTAATTGAAGCTTAACATCCACTCTTAAAAATTCCAACAAAACAAAACCATCCCATTAAAAACAGGCAAGTAAAACGCAGGCACACTTCACCTTCTGTCTCTGTTTAAAACTAGATGAAACTGTTTCAAAAGATTCTTGCAGAAAATCACCATGCATATGATAACAGCCAGTTCTTGTGATGAACCTGCACCAGGTCTGAAGTTCAGAACCCACAGGCACTCCTCCAAGCCAATGACATTCAGCTCTAAACGAAATTACTAAACCAAAATAAACCAAATCAAAAAGCAGCCATCCCATGACAAATTCATCTGCCCTTGACCAAATGCTGATAGTTATTGATCTTGCTGCGGTTGTGAATTAGAGCCAGGTTTCCCAAGGTTCCCTCCTAATACGAGGAAGAGACCGTGGCCACTCTAACAAGACGGACTAGGCTAAATGAAACCTGTGGGGAATTGCACACTGCCAAGTCCAGAGGATGGACTTAGCTCTTCATCTTACTGACAGCACAAGTTTGATGTATGTCAAGTTTAAGCACTCTTTTTCCTCTCTAAAAGAAATTGGCACATGTTGAAGAAAGAGCAATTAGATTGTGACACTCTACAGAACCCTATTCAGTCACTGGACTTGCTTCACTATGATATTTTACACATCTTACACGGTACCAGGCCCAAGCTAAGTAGGTGACTTTAAAAGCCCAGGAGAAATTAAAACTCCTTCCCTGGTATTTTAAAGCACAGTAATTCTCCACAGCTTTGTGTGCCTACCATGCTACAAATAGAGCTCTCATTGCAAATTCACCATGTTGTGAAAAAGAAAGCTTCACTATTTCTAGGAGGCTGGAGAAAAAGATTACAGTTTTATCATCAATTAGCTGTCTGGATGTTACTCCATTCTGTTTACCTTTTCCTCAAGGGAAGCCCATGAGTGCCAAGGGGAAAAATTAAAAGGAAATTGAAGAACAACAAATCCCAAAGAAGCCAAGACACTTCTTGTGTTGCCAGAGAATCAAAAATGCATCAGTGAGACAGACAAAATCCAAAGAATGAAATGAAGAAAAGACTGATGACCCAAGAGGAAAAAACCTTTTAATGACAAAAATCTCTCAAAGGTTTAATGTACCTTGCTGTTATGATTTACACAAATTCTTCTATTCAACCTGAACTAATCTAGGAGACATTGTGCTTCACCATATTATCAGAAAGTAAAATTCCCAGGTGCTAATGGCAAAATACAACGGCCCAGAGCTCAAGAACCCACACACCAGGTTACCACAGATCAAAACAGGAGACTTGCGGAGAGCATGATGCAAAACACCATGGGGATATTAGTTTCAAACCTAGAGAAGTGGAACAGAAGCAAAAGGAAGAAGAGCCTAGCCTGCTGGCAGCCAACTCAACCATTATCTTAAGACATTCCAATAGTAAAAACATTAAGCAACTTTCTTTTTCCCCCACAGCAATAACTGAAGCAATCAGTAATAAATACACACACACCCCCCAAAATTTTAATGCTGCCTGCATTAAAAGGCAGCTCAATTCCTAGAATGACAACAAGTGAGCATTATGTTCTTGAAAATGGACTGGGGAAAGAAATTAATTTCTGCATACTGCAATGTGCTAGAGCAATCCACTGATATAAGGTTGTGATGATACATGAAAACAAGCAGAATTCTGAGTTTTAACACTTTTGCTTTTTCTTTTTTGTTACAGTTTTTGCATCTGAAGAGATCTGTGAATGCTATTCAACTTCAGTGATCACCAAGTAGGATGTATCTTAAGACAGGCATCATGGAAACAATATTATATCAGTCTCCAACTCCATTAAATACAATTTTTTCCATGCTCTGGAATCACTTATCAGCTGTAAAACAATAAAATGTCTGTGAAGAATCAAAATGGCCTAAAATCTATGTGAAGAAATAGAATACTGATTACAGTCTGTAAGAAAGCGCCAAATAGATCTATTTTAGTCTATTACTAATGGTTTTGATCTAGTACATGCCCATGACAGAAGAAACCACTTCTGAGTGGTTCAGAAGTTCAGCTGAGTGATCCTGATAAAGGCCATCACCGACTACATGCTGCCCAGCAAGACTGATGTAAAAGCGCCAGCACAGCACAGAACTTCAGCTCGCTCAGACAAACGCAGCTGTTTGTTCAAGCTGGCCCCCAGTTCACACACTTAGGTAGCTTCTTCAATCCCTCTCATCTTCCCCTAGGGCACAACACAGCCTGGCTCTCCCAACTGGAATACACAACACACACTGAACAGGTCAGTGGACACAACTCTGCTTTAACCTCTCACCCCTAGCATTTCTGCTGCCGTGACTTCTGGGATAGAACCATTATACTCCAACAGAACTCATTCCCAAGACTTGGTAAAAAGCCAAAGACAGAAGAATTTCCTTTTGATTTTCAAGCCTAGACCTACAGAATTTGCTCTGACAGGACATAAATGTGTACAAATAAACTGACCATCAAGTGGTAGCAAGGTCCTTGATCACACACAGGCAAATCAGTCTACTCAGCCTCTGCCACTCATTTCCCCTTCATGCTCTTGGGCAAGTCACTTCATCTCTGCTTCAACTCCTCATATGAAAAGAGAACATATTTGGCCTTAACTGCTGTGCTATTAGATAACCTAGAAATATTATCCAAAAAAGCAGCTCAAAAAAGCAATAATAGCAATACAATAAAAGCTTCCTGCCCTATCCTCCCAAAATCAAAAGTTAACTAAGACTCTCAGTCAAAACAGCTATTTTACAAGTTGATATTTAAGTTAGGGAAATATGACAAGCACTGTATAACACAAGTTAAAATCAAAATGACCTTTACAGTTTAACACACAGAAAAACAGCAGCTGAGCTTGTGAAATATCAAAGAAATATACAGGGGCAAACTGGAAAAAAAACTTGGCAGCGCTTGGCCCCTCACTTTTGGGGTGTCAGTGTTAAGAAACTTGATTTTAAAAAAAGCTACCTAATTTTCAGAAGAGCTAAGGAATGAGGGGAAGAAAATATACATCTTTTTCTAAAGAGCAGCAGTTAAACTGCTAGTAAATTCTCACGACCTTGTCAGAATGAAACCATTTGACACAAAGCAGCATTTTCAGCTTTGAGACCAGTGCTTAAAACCAGAAAGTGACTCTAGGTAACAGAAGGACTTCGACAGCCCTTCCAAAAACTCGGGATGAAATCCCAAAGGCCTGGGAGAGCAAGGCAAGCACCTGTTTTCCTGAACAGTCAATTTTTTTATGCTGCATACTTTACACAGAAGCCGCATTATTCTGGAGAAGGAGCATTCCAGCCAAAAGTTAATGTTTTTTGCAGCCCCCAGCTTCCAGTGATGGATGACCATTTTATAATGAAATAGTTTATGCTCAATCAACTTACAAATAACGGATGTTTTATCACACTGAATTAAAAAGAATGTTTTTAACAAAAAAAAAAAAGAGAAAAAAATGAAAAAAGGCAGCAACAGGAGAGGATCAGTGATGAGCAGAGGCAAAAGTTATTCCTATTAGGGGTGGGTAAAAACATCCAGATGATGGTTCACTTTAACTCTTTCACTGCTTCCAATAACACATGGAAATGATGCACAAGGTAGTATTTGCCCTGAAAACACCTACACATAAGTTCTGCTCCAGACCATTGAGACATGAGACTTTTTGGCTTCCACAAAAGTTATTTGATTGCATAACATCTCCATTACTTTTCTAAAAACCTAAGGCTAATAAGTAAGCACTGTCTGAAAATAAACCTTTCAAAATACTCTAATCTCTGAAGTCTATTCAGCATTACCAAAATCATTCCTCAGACAACTCCTAATCAGCCATGGGGCTTTCTCCTCCTGCACTTCCACCTGTCAATGCTGAGTGATAACCAGAGAAGTAAATGCCTTGTACTCAAAAGGCTACTGCAATTTCTAGGTCAAGTTTTGGAACCAAACATCCAAGTTCAACTGATAATCGTAACTCAGTGTTATACTGTTATACTACAACTGTTACTGTTGTTACACACTACAAGTCAAGAAACACCAGAGCTTGCAGGGCCATATGTGAATCAACACAAGTCCTTCAAAATGCCAGCAGCAGAAGCATTCCTTGTCCCTTTTCTCCCAAATAGCATATGAAAAAGTTTCTAGCTAGTCCAAACATGCCAAATCACATGAGAATGGAAAGACAACCTTACACTTTCAGGAAAAACATCTCTTCTAATAGGAATAAAGTAATGCAAGAGTGAAGAATAGTATGAGATGCAGTGACAGAAGCTACATGGGGGATGCCATTTAGGTATTGTGAAAGATATTTTCTAAAGAAGGGTGGTCAAACACCAGAACAGTTTGCTCAGAGAAGCTGTAGAAGCTCTGTCCCTGGAAATAGTCAGAATTCAGCAGGCTTTAACCCAGCACACGATCTCACTTCCAAGTTGGTCCTGTATTCAGCAGGGTATCTGAACTCCAGAGGTCTCTTCCTACTTATTTAAATTCTGACTTTTGCTTACCAGGAACAAAAAAACCCCTCTATTATTGTACATGTAGGCACTCTAGCCTCCATTGAGTGAAGAGAGTTTCCCTTCTCAAGTCTTCTATTGGTTAGTAGCAGCAATCAATAAATACCAAGCAGAAGCTCATCCCAGAACTACACCTAGAAAGAATTCTTGATTTTCTAAATCAGTTTTCTAAACAGAAGCTGCAGACTCAGGCCGTAATTGAACTGGAAAAAAACAAACCAAACCAAAACACAAACAAAAAAAATCCCAAGCCAAACCCTCCATAGTTTACCAAATTTGGAAACTTCAAGAAAACTAGCAGAAATAGAGCATGTTGTTCCTGTGGTCTCTTAAAAAGATATTACATCTGCTGCAGATAATAATGACAACAAACAAACAGCACCTTGGCCCAGAGTCATAACTTCAGATCTAAAACAAGTCACACTGCAACCACCTGAAGCTCCACTAAGTTCAGATTTAATTTATGGAGCTTTCACACTACTATTTGAAGAAATGCAAATATTAATCAGTCCAAGATTTTTAGTCACAAAATCAATTCTCCTCCCTTCCCCATTCCTCAGCTGAAGGCTGGCACTCAGTGAGCCAGACCAAAGGGAGAATAGAGTTTCCAGCACCTGCTTCAGCTTTTAAGTTTCCAATTGAAACTGCTGTGATCTGGCAGCAGGCAGTCTGGAGATGTCATTTTGCTGCTCTGTGAACGACTGAGTCTCAGTACAAAAAGAATCCAAATAGAGAAATGAGTGAAAAGAGCAGCAGTGGGCAAAGGAAACCACAGCATAACTTAATATGGCCAAAGAGAAAGAGCAGCTGAAAACAGTGTGCCACAGAGTACCATGTTCTCAACAACCCAGTACCTAATGCCCCCTCTGTCTGCCTCCTGATGGTTACTGTGGGCAATGCTGAGCAGGCATTACTTCCCACACTTGTGACAATGCTCTTTCAAAGAATGGTAAAATATGACTCAGCACTGATGTATGATTTGGAATCACTTTATTATTAGACATTACAAACCATGGTTGTTTACCACAGTAACATTAGGATTTAAAATCTAGAAATATACCTTCCTGCTGACAGGAAGTTTCCCTTCTTTTACAGAAGGACACACAGATAACTCAAAATATAATTCCAAATGAAAAACAGTGCAGAGAAAGAATGTCAAACACATTTGTTCCTCACTATAATAGGCTTCAAGAAGTGGTTGCAAAACTGTAACAATATACCTGGCAAGCAGATTCCTTCCACAAAGAGGAAATGCTCTCACTCTTAGCATGTCTGCTTGAAAAAAAAAAGAAAAAGAAAAAAAGGTACTCCCTTTAGTCCTGGTCAATACAGCATCTGTACCACCTCCCTTAAGAATCCAATTTAAGCCTAGGAGTTACAATAGCAAAACTCCTAAAATGAATGCATCTTTCCTGTGGTCAGAACCACATAGAACAGTATGGCAGCACTCACACTAGGTAAGCTGCACCTTCAGACTGCTGGCAGCAGTGTAACTTCAGTTTAGTTTTGTCATAGCATAGGACAAAAATGGAGGGGTGCAAAACTACAGTTGTTTCAATTGTTTTAAAGAAATTTTAAAACTCCAAAATAAAATCTACACACATCCCATCAACACCCATTCTTACTTAATCTTATTTCCTTCCCCAATACAACCACTGAGAACTAATCCTTCTTCCAGCTCTCAAGGCTTCCTCAAGGTCACAGAAATTGCTCACTGAAATTTCCCAAAAGCTGGAGAGGCAGAAAGAAGAGTGGAGAAAGGGTTAACCCACAGCTGGGAGAAAGTTTCCCTGGAAAATTAGAACACATGCTGTGGCTGTGACTAAATTTCACAGTGGTTCTGTTGAGTACAAACATCCACAACTGTGTGCATTTGAGAGAGTAGGAGAAAATGAAATGCTCCTTATATATTAACTTCACCTGCTGGGTTCCTTCAAACGGACAGTGACATGCTCAAGGGACCAGCAGAATCCTTCAGACTCACTTCACATTTCAAGCAGAGAAGAGGTGCTGGGGGAAATGGAAGGAAGTAGTCCTTCCCTTTCCTGCTTCCACATTTTTTGGAACATGCTGGAAAGCCAAGCCTATTACCTGACAGAGATAATTCTGCTGCTTAAGACTAGATGTGTCAGCATGGATGTTACCTGAGCTGACACTTAAGACATCTGTGCCATCCAAGTACATAAAAAGAGCAACTGCACAGAGTGAGCAGGGAAGAGTACGTGCACCTTAAAGATCTGCTGATTATGTTTCAAACAAACAAGCAGTACTTGTCTGATCAGACATAAATACAAAGCGGAGATTAAGAATTACTAAGATAACCAGCACATAACCATAGAAAGGTTTGGATTGGAAGAGTTCTCTGGCAGTCACCTACTTCAACCACCCGCTCATTCAAAGACTGCTCTGGAGTTCTAACAGGTTGCTTCAAGGCCTTGTTCAGTCAAACTTTAAAAATCTCCATGGATGGAGAATCCACTCTCTCTTCCCTTGTCCCAGTATTTAATTTTCTCTCACAAGATTCTCCCACTAAGTAAAATTGGAATTAATCCATATTCATGACTATGGATCTCCTGGCCCATATAAGTGGCTCTGCCTTTTTTGTGATCCTTCTTTGGGTAGTAGAAGACTGCTATTAGGTCCCACTCACCAAAGACTGTGTTCCATTACAGAATGGCAGGAAAGCCTTTAAAAAAAGGAGGAAAAAAAAAAAAGTATCTTCACTGAGCTGAGAGATCTCAAGAGGAGTTATCAATACAAAAAGGCACAGAGAGGCCAGCACTTATACTTATTGTCACTTCATAATTAGTAAATAGCAATAGATCAAATACAGAAGAACACTTCCTTCTCCTCAAAGCATTTTTTCACCAAACTACACAGGGAGAAGCAGAAAGCTGGCAGACAAAATATCTAAGGCAGAAGGAGACATACGATTACCATCATCTTCAAGACGCCCAACACTGTTCCAGGTAGGGACAGAAAACTTCTGCTCTGCCCTTTTCAAAAGGGGATTATAATGCATCCATATTTAAGAAGAAGGCAGGTAGGGAAGACCTTGATTAACTATACTAGTCTTTATCTGGTTTATTGCCTTTATTTCCTAAATGCCTACAAAGTTCTGTTCAAATACATAATGACAATTCTGTAGCCATCCCTCCTTGACAGGAACTAGCAAATGCAGGGTTAGTAGATTACAGTAAATCACTCACTATCCATTTCACTGCATAAACTAACTTAAAAGTTTACAAGACCCTCAAAGCAAGGTATTAATCACTTGCTCTCACCATGGCTACATAACAAATGTCCCATCTGACCTTAAGTACCTACTTTCACACTCCAAGTTGTCTTCATTAATGAACACACCAATTTTAAAACAAACAAAAACAAAACCAAAAAAAAACTACAAAAAACAACAGGAAAAAAAAGCCCTAAACCCATCTTTCCCTGGGGTCTTCTTCCAACAAAATTAACCAAGACTCCAAGTAAAACAGCCATGATTCATCCCTAAGTCATATCATGTGAAAGTAAAATACTTAGCAAGCTTATTTTCTTAGGCTGAATGGCAATCAGCCATTCATTTATATTTTTTTAAATATCCTGACAGTGACTTGTACCTCCTGTCCCAACTACCACTATAGCAATATATACTTGCATCTAATTTTTAAATTTCACAGATTACAGAACTGCTGTTAGACCCTACAGACCCTTATGATACATTCCTTTCTGCCTCAGAGAGGAGAGCCACCTACATTTCACCGAATGTTGCTAGATATTGGCTAAGAAACTGATAAAGAGGTTTCTTTAAAAAAAAAAAAAAATTTCCACACACCATGAAAAATAAACTACTTAAAAGACCACTAAGTGCCAACACAACATAGTGGAAGAAGTTCAGATTCAGGGGCGTGGGTGGGTAGCTTCCAATAATTCAAAGTATCTTGATGTGCAGTCCCCATCTCTGGAGATTAGTAAGAAGCTGCCTGGACACAGCCCTGAGCCACCAGCTCTGGGCAGCCCTGCTTAAGCAGGCCACTTGGACCAGAAGACCTCTGGAGGTCCCTTCCAGCCTCAGCCATTCTGCCATTCTTGCAATTCTACAGACCCAACAAGAATCCAGTGATTACCAGGGGCTCAGTTTTCTGCTAAGTATTTCTATCCTTCAGATTTAGAGGCCCACTTGAAAAAATGAAACTTCAATGATGCCATCAAACTACTTTAAATAACTCTAAAATTAATTACCAAAGTTCTCATGACTTTAAGGTTTTACTCACGGCTTCCAGCGCTGGAGGCCATCAAAACCAGACACAGACTGAAGAGCTTATTCAGCTGCTCATTTTAAGGTACCTCATATAACATGCCAGGGGAGGGGAGAAATCACTTGAAAACATATCAGAGTGCAGTCTTCATTCTTTCACTTACATGCGTGAATGATAATCACTGTGGCTGCTTAGCAAGAGAGACTTCAGAAGATACTAGAAACTACAGTTCAAGATACCAATATATATTACTAACTATGCCATCAGGGAAAGTTCCTGAAGTATGTTCGATTTGGGCTATGGTGCTATTTAATTTCAGGAATTTCAGGCACTAAACGGAACTCTTAGAAAGGAGAAAAATGGAGCTTGTCTTAATTATCTAAACCACCTTAACAGTTTCCTTCCTCAGTAACGATTACCTTCTGGGACCTTGTGGGAAGCAGTCCCTTTTATTTTCTGGTTCTTCATGAAAGTGCAAGCAGATGCCTTGCTTAAAAAGAAGCCAAATTCTTCTGACTTTTAAAACAAAACAAAACAAAAAATTGTATTTTTAGATTTCTTTTTAATTCTAAATACTTTTAGTCAAAACACTACACATCATTTACTGACTGAATTTACAGGTGTTTATTTGCTTTAGAAAGTTATTGGTGGGGAGCATTGACAAAATATCAGACCCTTTATGTTTTACTTGTTACTATACAAATTAATGTATGATTGCATTCTAACAGGATTCAGCTGAGTTACACCTGCTCTAACTGTACTACTAGTCACTGTTCCATGCTGTTACCCATTGCATAGTCAATGCTCCTTTTCACACACAAAAACCCCCAGTTCTTCCTCACTGTATTCTAAATAGCTCTCACAGCCACTGAACAAACATCAGCATATACAAATATGAACTATTTGGATAGCAAGCAACAAGGTTAAAGCAAAGTACTTTTCACAGACAAACAGAAGTAACAACCGCAGTCTATTTAAATTAAATAATAATTTAACTAGAGTATGAACAGCCACCAGGTAAACTAACAGAAAAACCTCCCTACCTCGTCATTATTATTAGCCTTTTTAGATGCAAGAACTATATCTTGGTCTGCTCTACATTAAAATTTTAATTTCTAATAAGTCCTAGCAGTTTCTTAGTTTTCTAGTATGTTTTCAGAGTAACAATCATCTCAGCAACCCAGAAGACATGAGACTTATAGGAGGATCCACGCATCCTCTGACAGTCTGGAATTTCACTGTCTTTAAAACAAATCTCTTGCTCTGTCCTCTTACAGCCACTGAAGAACTGTAGCAGTGCTGGGGGGGGCGGGGCTTGGGGTGAGGGTACTTCACAGTCAGAGAGGAAAAAACATGAATGTTAGGAATCTGTACCTATTAGTCAGTAAAATCTAAAATCTAGATAAAATAAAGCAACATAAATTTATTTGATAAATCATTAACAGGACAACAATTATTTTGACAATCTTATAATTTTGTATCAGACAATGTTATTTCAGAACAATGAGAATCTATAACTAAAATCCCCAAATGTACAAGATCAAAACACACATTTCAGCAAGCTTCATATTTAGCATACTTTGAATTTCCTTAGCTACAACCAGATTTATTCTATCAGAAATTGTATATGGTCTCTGAAGAGTTAGTGCATGACCTTGCATCCCTTATGAGAAGTCACAGCTGTATTCCCACATTGACTGATAAAGACAACTGAACAGGCAAGCAGAGTCCCGTCCCCTCTTTGAAAGAGGCCAGACGTTTAAACTCATCTCACAAAAAAATTATTTGCTACCATCATAATTAAACATTGCTGGCTTTCTATTACATGGTTCAAAGCAACACGAATCACCCTTGAAGCATCAAACAACCTCACACTCGGACCCCAAGTGACAAAAGGTAAGAAAAAACCATGAGGTGTCCTATGTCCCCTTTTAAAGGCTAACAACCTAGCAACACAGATCTCAGTCTGGTCTGAATTGGGTTATGTCTCAAAGAAAACTCAATTCAAAAGCAGAAGTCTTCCAAATACGGCAGAAATTACAGGTACAGACTTTTTATTAAAAAAAAAAAGAAAAATAAAAGTATGTAGGAGTTGTGGCAGCAGCATAGCTGGTTAAAAAAGGTTTGGTTAATAAAGCTCAGGAGCAGGAAGAAGCAAAAAAAAAACTTGGAAAAACTACAGTTATCATGAGCAATGTATCACTGATACTCAGAGCTACAGGCTGGCTCACAGCTGGTCAATAGTATCTGTCCTGTTGCACAGAACAACTCATCTGTTAAACACTAGGTGTGATCCTAAACAGGATCTTCCAAATGTCTGCCTCGGTAAGGATTTCAACTTGAAATGCAACTTTCTGTTCTTACTAATACTGCGGAAGTCAGTAGGACAAACTGCAAGTCCTCCTTCCACAGAGATAATTCCTCTTCAGTTCAAGTAGCCTTTAAACACAGAACCCAATTTCTTTTTCTGAAAATTTAAGTAAAAAATAAAATATACTAATAAATAATTTCTGAATTTGTGTCAGGTACAGCTCAGCAAGCTCTGCCCCTCACACTTGTATCTGCCTCTCCAGCCTGCAGCTCTGGTTTAAAAAATCTGCCCCTCTGCACCACATTCTGGGAAGGGTAACCTGGCTACAACCCAGTTCACTCCCCAACCTGTTAAGAGCTACTGGTCCAGCCATATTGAGTCTGTATTTTCATCCTTTCTCCACGAGTGAGCTAGTGAAAGCATCTCAAAAGAAGCAATCTCAAGGAAAGCTCCACATTTTGTGGTTTAAACCAAAAAGATTTGAAGTGCAAAGAGAAAATGATAGGCATAAAGAACTTAAAATCTTCACATACAGATTTTGATCTTTCCTTGCCAGCTCTTACATGGCTAATTCAGGTCACATAAAGGTTTCTTAGAGAATAAGCAAAGAAACCTGTGCTGCTCACAATGCAGTGTCCTGTAGCCTGTCAGCTTTAATAGTCACTGACTAGACTGAACTTAAATCATTTCCTAAACTCTCACAATCTTCTACCTCCAGCATCTAGAAATGGATCAATTTTACCTTTGATCTCTCTTCCCTACCATGTCAAAATGGGTATGTCACCAGGGTTGAGTTCAGGAAGTCATCCCTTCAGAGCTATATATACAGACAGTACTTGCCCAGACCCCTGTTTTCTGCTCAGTTGCCTTAAACAATCCTTTCTTAATCAAAACTAGTAAATAGCCCATCAAAAACAATTCCACGGAGACCTCTATCATGCACATAAGGAAAAAAGACCAGCTATTTCTCCAAACTGTTGCAACAGAAACCTCTGTTGTTTTGAAATAGGCTAATGCTCATTAGCTTAGTACTAATTAACTGTCTCCCTATTCTACACCTTGAATGTTTGCAGAGGGAATGTTAACTGGCACCCCGCATTGGGAGGATCAGGCAGACAATGAAGACAATCTGCTGTCTCCTCACAGTACAGCAAGGAAGCTGAGCAATTTCTTCTGTTGAATGCAGCATATAAATGTATTCATGCTCCCCCCATTATATTAATTCTATTTTTTAAGCCTCATTTAGGCTGTGGTTACCTCTTGGCACATGCTGTGTCCAGCCAGAAAAATAATTTCTACTAATCCAAAAAAGGTAAACTCCATTGAACCGTATGATAAGTATCCCTTGCACTCCTGTTTCTTCCTAGCCTGTCCTGCAATTGTGTCCCAATCTGCCAGCATTAACACAGATACACAGCGGTATTTATTTGATGCCTATTCCACCAAGCTGTATTCACACTAAATCCTCCATGTGTATTTAATAAATCACACTAGTTAGGTGGGGAGGATTAGTTCCAAGTCACCTAATGACTATATCATGAGCTGCAGTATTAAAGGGATTAATATTAATCTTAGCCATTTCAATTCACTGCGAGAGGCCAGTCCCCGCTCCAACAGAAGCCGCAGCAGGCAGCACAAGAAATTCTAAACAAGAGCATGAAGATTAATGAGGGCTTCCTCATTCTGCCTGTGAGTCTCCTCTACCAGGATACAGGGCAGCGAATCCCCAGCAAAGACAGGCTCATAAATAAACACACAACACCACAAATACTTTGAGCAGCTGAGCCCAGCACAGAGTTGTTTTCACTCGCTATCTGCTTCTCCTGTAACCCACACCTCCAAGCACACTCAGGAATTTGAAAGGCTTGCACAGCAGACGATTTGTTTTCTTTCACTTAAAAGCACACACCTCATTACTCATAATAAATTACTCATTTTAAACGAGCTTGTGGAACTAACAGCTAAAATGAGCTGTGTTCAGAGAGCAGCAGGGGAATTTGAAGGGATAACTCACTGCACTGAGGTTAAAAAGGATGTCAGACTCCAACAGATTTGACTGCTTTATTCTTGGCAAGAATAATCATTACAAGCAGAAGGAGTTCTTAAAAATGGAGAGAAAGCCATTTCTAAAGAATTCATGCTAAAGTGAAGCATAAAAATGGACTGATACAAACTGATTTTCTGACAAAGTGCTGCACTCCACAGCCCCAGCAAAGACCCCATGTAAGGGTCTTTGCCTCGACTTCACTGATATTAAAGAATATAAACCCCAATCACTGGCATAAAATTACAGAAGTTCAGGTTTAGGCTACTGCAGATTTAGATGCAGTTAAATGTTGAAAAAGGAGTAGCCTTTTACAGCTCACAGTTAATCCAGAGCGCCACAGAACAAGTAAGAGTCAGTCAAACAGCTGCATTCTGGAGACTAGTTGGTAAAAACGTCAGATGAAAAAGGGGAAGTTGAGTCAGCAATTTTTCCACCTTCACTGAAAAACTCTAGACCCTTAAAAAAAAAGACAGATCAGTTTAAACTGGAGCACAGGCCTGTCACAAGCTATTAACAGCTCAGCAGGTCCTCTAGGCACAACAGCAGCCTCAAACACACTGCAGATACAGCACAGAGCTGAACACAGTACAACCACTTGGAAGCAAGTGGCTCACAACCGATGGAACTGCATCGGATCACTACATTAAACATGACAGAGAAAAAGCCTTGAATTTGTGTTACACTAAAATCAAAGTGATGCAAGGGACTAGTGCCAGTTTATCCAAGTTTATAAACTAAACACAAGCAAACAGACAAAGTGGAGTCGCATCACACGCGGCTGAGCAGAAGAGAAGGGATCCATTAAGTGCACTGTCCAACCCTTCCAGAGGCAGAACAGACCAGAGATGGAGTTGACATTTTCTATATTTGTAAACAATCTGCTGTTCTTTCACATGAGAAATATCTGGCAGCAAGGAAGTGCTCAGATCACACTCTTACACCTGTTTGTCTTGTTCGGTTTGGGGAGTTGTTTGTCTTTAAGGAAAGGACAAAGAAAGAAAATTCAAGATTTAAGGAGGTGCAATGTGCACAGGTTTTATACTCCATTAGCCCTCAGCAATCAAAGCGCCGAAGTCCCAAAGAACCTTTTAAAAGATAAAGGTATGCTACAGGCCATGCTAAAACCATTTCAGATGCTCAAGGAAGGGGTTTGTGTGGTGGCCAGCTATTTTGGAATGGATGAAACATTTTATATTCCAAATGCACATATCACATATAGGCAGAACACTGAATGTATTTTTTTGGACAAGCAACCCGACAGACAATACAGCCACATATATGTTTAAATGTTTTTAACTCTAGAATGGCTTTAAAAATTGACATATATTGAGTTTGATACTTAAAACTCCACAAAACTGAACTCTAAATCTCGTGATTCAAAGTTATTATTAAAAACAGAAAAACAAAAAAGTATGAAGATTTTAAGCCATCCACGAACACCATTACAGTCTGTCCAACAACAAAGTAATATCTGCCAAACTTCTAACACTGCAAGAGGCTAGAGCACTTGACATGTTTTCATCTATGCACACTCTTAATACTGAATGTGCAACCTCGAGTACCAGCCAAAAGAAACAAAATAGTAAACCTTATAGTCTTGTGACCAAGTGGAAGTCATTAGTCATCTTTTCACATTTACTCTAGTCCAATCCGAAATACGTACTCAAAACCTGTAGTAACTCACTTACAAATTCTATTTCTGATTCTCTTAAAGAAGGCATTCTTCATCAAATTTACTTTTAGCAGCCGGGTTTCAGTGGAAGTCGGCCATCCAGCCTGCAGCTTGCTGTTTGACCTGTGAAAGCTCTAACTAAGCTGACAATGTTGTGAGAAAAAACCTAGTTTTATTCTGTCTCGCAAGTTTCATTTTCAGAAGTGTTCGGTCTTCATAAATCAAAAATAACTAAATATTATGAAGCACGAAACACCTGTTAAGTTGATTTGTTTTCTGGGTTTCTAGGGTTTGGGGAGAGGGGTACTTTTTAAATGCAGAAAGGCAGACATGGAAAATAGAGCCTTCTATACTCAAGCTCCACTTACTGCTGTTGAGAACATGATTTGTAACTTTCACCGTATTTTACAAAACCAATAAAAGTAAACTCCGCTTACAGCTTCAGAAAGAGGATAGATGGAAGGGTATTTTTAGTGCTTTGGCGGGGACAAAGACAGTCCCAGTACCAGACATTCTTGTAGTGCTAACAGGCTGCAAAACCCTCATACGAAAGATGCTATTCAGACCTGTGGACACTGTATAAATATAGGCGTATGTGAGAACTATTTCTGTGCACGATAGCAAATTTTTCCTCCCCATGAAGTCCTCTATAGATGAAGCCATTCTGCCTGCTGCTGTGTCCACAGTCCATTCTGCACACAAGGTCAGGCCCATCCAGTGGAGCTGCATCAGTCTCCTGGAATGCTGAAGTCCACATATTTGCCATTCAACATGAAAACTGCTTTTCAAGTTCAATCAGCTATAAATGTTGCTTTGTTTTAATTTTCCACTGAACTTCCTGGAACCCATTATCAGACTGTCAGGGATGTATATTTAGCAATGGCAACACGGCCTCTTTGCCGCTGCCCCACTGCTCATGTCACCTCCAATAAACAGAAAAACAATCCACCGGCAAATGACATTTTTTGCAGACTATTTACCGCCAGCATGAGGTAGTGGGTGAAACTGGAAGTGCATGGGGAAGCCTTTATCCATTTAATAACAAAAAAATGTTTAAAAAAAAAAAAAAAAAAAAANNNAAAAAAAAAAAAATCATCGAGGGATCCCTAAGGAGAGAGACAAAAGGCAACATTAATTTACCACTTACACATTAAGTCTCGGCTTCTGTCCCAAGCTAGTACTCACAAGGCTTAGTCTAAGTGAAAAATGTTTGCAGAGAAAACCTTACTCAGTGGAAATACTTGCCTCCAATATCTCTAATGGTTTAAGTTTCAGAGCGCTTTTAAATAGTCATTTACAAAATGACTGTATTTGCATACATGATTATTTTTATGCAGTATTGCTCAAGTACTAGAGCTTGAAAAAAATAAAATCATAGAATCGTTTGGGTTGGAAGAGACCTTAAAGATCGTCTAGTTCCAAACCCTCTGCCATGGGTAGGAACTCCTTCAACTAGACCAGGTTGCTCAAAGCCCCATCCAACCTGATCTTGAACACTTCCAGGGACTGAGCATCTGCAAGTTCTCTGGGCAACTTGTACCAGTGCCTCACCATCCTCATAGTGAAGAATTTGTTCCTTATATCTAATCTAAACCTGCCCTCTTTCAGTTTGATGCCATTCCCCCTTGTTCTACAGCTACATGCCTTTGTCAAAAGTCCCTCTCCAGCTCTCTTGTAGCCCTCCCACCTTTAGGAACTGGAAGGTGCTGTAAGGTCTCCACAGAGTTTTCTCCTTGCCAGGCTGAACAACTCCAACTCTCCCAGCCTGTATTCATAGGAGAGGTGCTCCAGCCCTCTGAGTATCTTTATGGCCTCCTCTTTAAATTGCTCAACAGGTCCATTTGCTGCTTATGCTGCAGACCCCAGAGCTGGACGCAGCACTCCAGGTGGGGTCTCACAGAGCAGAGGGGCAGAATCCCCTCCCTCAGCCTGCTGGCCACACTGCTTTGGGTGCAGCCCAGGACAGAGCTGGCTTTCCGGGCTGCAGGTGCACCTTCTCCTGGATATGTCAAGCTTCTTGTCAACCAATACCCCAAGTCCTTCTCCTTCTCAGGGCTGCTCTCTAACCACTTTCCTCCCAGCCCATATTTGTGTTTGGATTGCCCCAACCCAGAGGCAGGACCTTGCACTTGGCTTTGTTGAACTTCATGAGGTTCACACCAGCCCATGTCTTGAGGTCTGTCAAGGTCCCTTTGGATGGCATCCCTTCCTTCTAGTGTGTTGACCACATCACAGAGTTTGGTGTCATCGACGAACTTGCTGAGGGTGCACTTGATCCCATCATCCACACTGCCAACAAAAATGTTAAACAGCACTAGTCTCAATACCAATCCCTGAGGACTTTGTCACTGACAACTGAGTCACCTGTCACCAGTCTCCCCTTGGACAGCAAGCTGTTGACCACAACTCTTTGAGTGCAACCATCCAGCCAATTCCTTATCCATCAAGTGGTTCATCCATCAAATACATGTTTTTCCAGCTAAGAAAACACTTTGCACATATACAGGTAGATGACATCAGTTGCTCTTCCCTTATCCTTAACACTGTAACCCCCTTGTAGAAGGCTACTAAATTTGTCAAGCACAATTTGCCCTTAGTACAGCCATACTGTAACCAATCACATCCTTTTTTTCCTATGTGCATTAGCTTAGTTTCCAGGAGGATCTGCTTCATCATCTTGCTGGGCACAGAGGTGGGACTGCCTGGCTTGTAGTTCTCTGGGTCTTCCTTTATTAACTTTTTAAAAATGGAGGTTCAAGACCATCTAAGGAAGATGGTGAAGTCTGGTTCACCTCACTATTGAAACACTGCCTTATAGAGAAGGGTTCTCCCTCCCATTTTGCAAAATAAATTTAAAAACATCAACGTCTCTTAAAAAAAAAAAACCAAAAAAACAAAAAGACATCAGCAACTAAGAAAGGAACATAGATACAAAACTCAAACAGCTAATGGACTAGAGTATACCTTTAGGATCTTTTATGATAGATGGCAATTTACATGAGTAAATAAGAAAACTAACAGCAATTCGAAGAATTTCATACAGAAAAGGAAGTCTGTTTCAAGAAACCAAAGTCGCTCAGATAAAGCATTGGGAACCCCTGATACAACTAACATCTGCATGCAACTAACTCTAGAGTGTGAACCATTATCTGAGCCTTCAAGTCTTCTATTTATGGCAATCTCTGCATGAGACTTGAAAGCAAATACTGCTTTAAGCCTGTAGAGATGCATAAATCCAAGCTCTGAGATTTTACCTGTCTGTAGATCTAACCATTAGGTTCGGCACTGGAAAAATATATAGGGCATACACATGCTGGTCATTTCTAACTTCTACTCTGTCTGAACAACTAAAGGTTTAGATAACCAATAACTAAAAAGCACTGAATGAAAAATTTCAATCTTTTTCAACAATTTTGAGCACTTTGAATACAGCATTAGTCAGAAATGTATCAAAAATCTCTCTAAAATTTGGTATATCAACACCAGAATTACAACAGTTGCATGCTGAAACATCACAGTTTTTAAACTGGTTTATTAGAAGACTATTCACCAGTACTATGAGCACAGATAAATCAAATACACAGTGCAAGGAAGTGCCACCTGCCCACTGTAAGCACAGGCAGTCTCTTTTCCTTTCTCTCCTATTCAGTTGCTCCATGAGACTTCTCAAGGATCCTCACTCAAACCAATGGGCGTCCTTCAAAATGCACACATGAAATTAAAACTATATGACAAATAGTATGAAAAAGGGCAAGAAATAAAGAGTTGCAACAAGTGACAGCAATGTAAAAGAAAAACGGCTTTCCAGCCACCCCAAATCCATCAGTTGGCAGCTATAAGACAGTGACCATCAAAAACCTGTCCCTTTTCAGCCACAAAACAGTTGCAACATAAAAGGCCAGCGAAAGTTTGCAGAGCAATACGCTGAATTCCTTCTCCTAAGGACAACTTCAAACAGGAATTGTGGCTGCACAATTACTAAACAATTCACTGAGCAGCCATACACAACAGCTTAAAGCAAAATTTGCATAACATTTTAGTACAACAAACTACTCAGCAGCTTCCTGCCACAAGCAGCAATGGGTAGAAAGCAACTAACAACCACCTCTTTTATTAAAGCTAACAGTTATTTTATATTTACTGCCTGTTCTTCAGAGATTAGAATATCTTCCTGCTATTTTCTGTCAGACCTAATTACAGAAAAATCAACAAAACTTTAAAAATTTTTTGTCTGAGGTCACTTAAATACAATATAATCTAGTAGACAAGAAAAACAAACCCTTAAACTTGTGAATTGCATAAAGGTAGACTAAAGGGCAAAAGTCTATTTATAACTGGACAAAGAAGGTTGTCATCCTCTAGGGATTGTGACAAACATCTCCCTGAAAGCAAGCTCCTAAGATACCTAGATGTTAGCTCTGCTACACTTGCTTTACATACTTCCTCTAAGAAGAATAAGTAATGAGTAACTTCTGCTGTGAAAGGAGGCTGAATATTAGGAATAAAACTCCCTAAAACTCAAACTGAGGACTCTGAGCCTGGTGATTTCATTAGCAGATAAAGAATGACTCAGTGCCTACAAGAATTTTTTGATGAGCAGGTATCGGACACTGGAAAGTTGTACACAGCACCAATGGCCATCCATCTTCTCTTCAGAGAGTTGAGCATGGCCGACTGTTTTCCACCTCTGAAAAACTACCTAAGAATGACTGTAATAAATGTGTGGCTGCAAATACTCTAAAGACAGAAAAATTGGATGAAATGGCCATTAAATGCTAAATTATCAATAAATGGAAACTCCACAACCCTAAACACAAATACCCATCAGCCTAATTTTAAGCAAATACTTGGCTGCTCTCAGAACAAGGGTAATATAATATAAGCTTCTCGGGGCTTACATTTATGGCTTTACACAGCACTTGGTATGCTCAGGCCTAATTTCTAACTGGGTTCTTTGAATGTTGTAACAAATTAAGTACTGAGAACATCCATCAAAAACATATACAACACAGTAAAGGAAGACCCTTATAAATATGCAGACTCAGTGCAGCCAGATTAGTAAATGGAAATTCTACATGAACTCTGAGTGGAATCTCTTTCCACCTTTCAGATAATTTATAGCTTAATGTCAGCTAAACATAGAAACTAATCCCATTTGTCCACTGAAAGTAAATTCTTGGCTTCTCTTCCAACGTCATTGCAGACATTGCTGTCAATCCCCAAACTGTGGCCTGACCAATCAAAGTGTCAGCACTTACCTGCTGCTCAACACTTCAGACACATGGGCTGTCATATCAGTCAGTGACTGATCAGGCACAGAAATCAGACAGAGCTTTCTCTTGACAACCAGATATGACTGGAGTCCAAGTTACACATGTCTCCGAAGCCTAACCAATGTAGGCTCACGTTAGTAGGAGGCAGCTTTACTGTTTATGACAAAGCTGCCATCATCTCTGCAAATCCTTGGTGAGAACAGGCCAGGAAGAACAGCAAGAGGTGCAAAAAACAACCTCCTTCTCCTTTTCTGTGTGTAAGTAATTAAGTTTAAAAAAGCCAAACAACCAGTCCAAGGAGCAAAAGTTCTCTGTAGACTCACAAAAGAAGTAAAAAAACCAAAGAGAAAAAATGACCACCTTGAGCCTGAATTCCCACTACAAAGTCTAAACCCAGCAGTGAAGAAAGGAGCCATTCCTGAAATAAGACTGGTCTCTCTCCAAACACACCTTGATTTTTAAACCAAGTGCAATATATCAACTGGAAGAGAGAGATCAATCAAAAAGTGACAGCAGAAACAAAATGGTATTACTAATCTCACAGAGGCTACTGAGTACCTGAGAAAGAATTTTAGTTTATACCTGTACTTTTGGAGGTTCAGAAGGTAGGCCTGAAATTTAAATCCAGCACGTGCATCTTTTTTCCAGCCACCTCTTTCCCTAACCTTGGCTGCATATGAATCAATGAAAGAAAAGTATTTTAGAATTTATATTTAGAATTTTAGATGCCTCCAGCTTTCTGTCTTTGCAAGGTAGGACTCCATACAAGCCATCTAGCACACTCATCTATTGGGAAGAAGACACAGTCATCTCGCCAAGACGCCGTTCCCTCAGTGAATCCGCAGCCCTAAGGCAACAGTGAGCAAATGCTGGTGAGGAGGTGTGACACCGAGCTATTTCTAGCTCACACCAATCACTTCAACGCAAGCAACTCAGCCCCAGTAAAACAGGTCCAGCCATTCCAGTACTAAGTTTATCAGTAATAATGTCAAAGCTCCACAAAACTTTTCTTCCCATCACAAGTGCAAAAAGCCTATGCCAGGATGACCTTAGATTGTTTTTAGCTCATGAGTCAAGTTTGCCCAGTGCTGTCATCTTCTAATACAGAGCATGAGCCAGACAGCAGGAAATTACTGCAAAAGCCACAGCTGTTGCAGAGTCCAGTCTTCATCTTCCAGCCATGAGAACTGCTCCATTTCCTTCTTTGATCAACATGCCCAATGACTAAAAACGGACGGTGCCCCAAACCTGCTACTAATAACAAAATTTCCACCATTCACACCTCTACTTTGCTCAAAGGCAAAGAAAGTCTACGAAAAAACTGTTACTTCTCCACCATCTGCTTAGGAGCTCAAGTACTTAGAGACTTGCTTCTCTGGCATTGCGCATTCACAGCTCTACACCAACAAACCATGTTCAAAGGGCTCAAAAATTCAGTACAGTCCAACAGAATATAATACAGAATAACAACTGTTCCTTATAACAGAAATACTTCAGAATAGATGTGACTGCAAATCCACACTGCCACAAAGATTTGATGCCTTTGAGAATAGTAATATTATTACAGGCTCTCTAGATTATATTCCGAAAAAAAGTTACTAAATTCGTCTGCCCAGCACTCTCTTCCAGTTTCTTCCTCCATACAAAGAAAATTGCAATCTCAGAAGAAGAGGGGAGTGGAGAAGCACAAGTGTGTCTGAATTCCATTTTAATCTCCTACTTTTAGTTTTCTATTTGGCTAAGTTAAAACATAAAATGAAAAGTAAAAACTGCCAGTAAGGAAACCTCTCATTTCAACATACTTCAACAAACCACATAGAAAAAACTAGCTTTGCAGTTTGACACCACATTAGATCTAAAAGAAACACAGATATAAATCCTCAGGGTGTGTACCACAGAGTTCCTAAGAAACCCTGGAAAGTTAATCCTGTGCTTCAATACCCATACCTGTAAAGTAGAAGCAATGTTTCCTGCCTCTGCTCTGTGCCTCTTTAAACTGAAACATTTATGCATGCTCAATGCTTAAAAACAACAGGCTTAACCATATGTGGAGATTCTGAGAGCTATCAAAGTACGGATAATATTATTAAAATGAATATGCTAAAGCAGTAGCTCACACTGATTTAATCAATAGAGTACAATTACTCACCAGATTGCTATGAACTATTTTCATTGAAATCAGTGTTGAATACAGTTCTGCTTCTGTTACAAACCTGTAACTGTTGCTTTTCAGATTCCCAATGTACTATAACCAAAAATTTGAGAACAAATGGACTCCACTATATTGGAGCTAACTGCAACTCCATAACTTGAATAGCACGAGGGAGGACCTTTGCTCAGCAGATGAACTCCTTTTCTGCATAATTCCTTTCTTCAAATGCAAAAACGGAGGAATAACTGTTTTGATAAGGAAAACAACTGCCTCACAGTTTAAGTAATTACTTAAAAAAAAAAAAGCCAGGAAAAAAAAATCCCCTACCCACTCCATGTGCATTATTTTTATCCAAGTATATTCCCCAGTAACTGGAAATAGGGACTGTCAAAATTCTTCCCAATTATTCTGTTCCCATTAGCCCATAAAAATCTGCAGCTGAACCATGGTATGAGTGATAAGTAGTCCTAAAAATCAAAGCAATACTACTTTATGATTCAGAAGCAGAACTGCTTGGATGTATGCTGAAGAAGTAGAATATCTGTTCCCCAGTTCCAGTTAAATCCCTCTAGTATTCAAGAAGAGGAGGCATTCAGTCCTCTTTGCAAACACAGAGGAAAGCAGTAATGTACAATTTGAGGACCCACCAATACCTACTCAATCACCTCCTTTCTAAGCGAGAGGAAGGGATACAACCTAATGAATAAGAACGAGACATTCATTAGGGTTTTGTTTATACATTACTATTCAGTACTAACTTTCAAAATGAACGATGATAAACAGAAGAAAGATAATCTATACATGGTATTATGCAGAAAAGCTGCTGTGCTTTAAAATCACCTTCTCCCTTAAAACAAATTAACATTTAAAGTATGGATAAATTTTTAGTGGGGTGTAAAGTGATTGCTTACAGAAGGGGCCCACGGTGGGGGGAATTACTTGCACACAATACAACAATAGTGCAAAGATTACAGAAAACTGGGTATTTTCATGCATAAATAAACATATTATTGTCGTACCCTCTGCGTGACTCGCATCTGAACATCTAATTTAACAATAATCTTTAGAAACTCTAGGAAGAGTGGAAAAAACAACACCTGTAGAATTCTAATTTGAGGGCAAAAGTACATACTCATCTTTACTTTTATACATTGCCCTTCATCTCACACTTTTCCTTTCATTACTTAGTCTGCCTACCAATACATGTTCAGTGCTACAAAACACCTTACTGACACTCAAGACTAGAATGAAAACTTTTTTCTATTGCCTGCAGGCTGTACACATGCAAACCACTGATTCTGTCTAGCAAAAAAAAAAAAATTAAATTAGGAAGGTACCCTTAATCAGTACCAGGACTGCTGGCCTCAGTCTCTCTTCTCTCTCCTCCACTTCATAATGCCTATTATCTAACTGAAAAGGAAAACTTTGATCCTAATGGTTTCCGACACCTGATGAGAATAAAGAAACACAAAGGGACCTGGTGATGTGTTATTTAACGCATGATTGTTTTAATAGGGCTGTCTAATTTTTAGAGGCACAGGGCCCATATCCAATGCCCCTCGCAGCAACCCATCAGCTATTCGCCACATTCCATTCACCACATCACATGATTGCGTTATTGGCAGTTCCTGAAGGTTAGTTTAATCAACTTTTGTATACTATGATAATTTCCTGGGTTAGAAAAGGTTAATTAGAGGCAGAGCTAAGAGCAGAACAATTTGCTATATTTTGACATTACAAAATTTTTACTGTTCACAAAAATCTGAGCTAAGTATGAATTACAACCAGTTACACAGTATTACTGTACTTTTCAATCTTGTATCTCTCAACGTGTTACACATCGGTGTCCTTAGCCTAATTTTCTCAAATGTGAAATTTAAGACACAGACTGACAAGGTGGTTTTTCTAGCTTCCATTCCTCCAAATATGAATTCACCTAAATATCTTGTTGGTGGGTATATCCAAGTCCTTTAAATCAACATGAAATTTCTGCATAGAAGCTGGCTGCTCAGGGAGAGCACCTATTACCTCCTGTTACAGGTTACCTCCATTGCTGTATCCCTCCACAGGTCATGCTGCAGAAGTTTCAGGTCACTAAAGGACAACTTCTTTTTTAAAACCTTTATGTCTAGGTTAGCTAGATTTCCTATCACCAAGTTTGTAAAAGTAATCTTCCACTAGAACCCAACTCAGCTCAAGACAAAACTCCTACATCTCCATTTTTAATCAATTCCAGTGTAAAGAAGCTTACTGATAAATTCTCAGAAATCCATTCTATACTTGCTACCCTACACATTCACAGAGGACATACTGAATTTCTTGTCACAAAGGAAAGCAATTAAATCCTAGCCTTAATTTTAAAACTTAGCCTTAAGGAGGAAATGGGACTTAGTATTTGTCCTGACAAAGCAGGCATGCTACAGTTATTTGGGGTTGAAGGGGAAGGAAGCACTACTAGATCAGATTATATTTTACTTGCAATAGTAAAGTAGTAAAGTAAGTACTCTTCTGACGCATCCCATATTTCAGTCTTTAGACTGGATTTTCCTTTCAAGAAAATAAAGCCCCTCCCATCACTCCTCCCTCCTCAAGACAGTTCATATACAAGCTTCAAAAACTTAAATGCCAAATTGAGAACAGGAAAAGTTTTCCTGTTCTGTAAAACAGTAATTCTCCAGGCAAAAGTAATTATCCAGGCAGCTGGTAGAGTACTTCTCCTTACCAGCAAGTCTAACTCTATCATATCATGATAAAAACCAAAATCCATCACCATGTAATCTTCCTTATAAATTCCATGCCTGCTAATTTCAAATACTGACTGCTCAGATACCACCAACCACTCTAAACCCAAGGGATTTAACTAAAAATTGTGAGAACGACCCTGAGCATGAACAAAGAATGATGAAGCCAGATTTGGTTATCCTAGAAATTATTAGCCTCCACGAATGCTAGAATTTGTTTGCTATAACTAACAGCAGATGAAATAAAAGTGCCATCCAGAAGGAGGGGATACACAATACAGCAAAGAGTCACATGTCCTTTCATGATGCAGGGAAGCAGCCAGCTAAGGCTAAAAAGTGTTACAGAAGAACGTAGTCTTCTGTTCCTGTCTCCCCACTGCTTCACTCACCACAATCCGAATTACTACCACTCTGATTTCTACTACCACCAAAGCCCCACACAGCAGTCCAAGTGCCAAGCAATTGCCATTCAGCCTCTTGCAAACCCTACAGGTCGGAGTTAATCCTGCTATCCAGCGGCTACAGTTCAGAAGCTGGTTTTGTATCCTACACAATGCTTCTGTCAACACTCCAGAGACCCCAAACCTGATTAATTACATTTCCCTGGGACCCTCCATCCACCCAACATATTGTTGAAAGCTGTTGAAGCAGGGTAACAGTTGCAACCTTCTTCACACCAGGCGTAAGCCAAACTTGTCATTCCCTGTTTAAAGTGCCATTAACTGGCCAGATTTACAGCTCCTAACCAGCAGCTCAGAAGCAGCGCATTGTAATGACTTCTACTAATCACTGTAACTTGCCACAAGTCTTGTGCAAACTTGGGAGTCTTTTGCTCCTTCCAGTCCGGATTACACAGATAACAATATTTCATCCCAAAAGACTACCTCTTTGCTTCCAGCCACAAGTACTTCAAAGCCCACAAAGGGACCAGAATTGTACATTTGTCTCTGATTCAGGTAACATGAGCAGCAGCAAGAATTATGCTATCATTTCAATAGTTTGATTTACATAGAGAAATCAAATGCTCAGTTATTAAAAAGCCTAAATTAAAAAAAAACCCAAACAGAACAACAAAACAAACAAACCCCACTAACACCCCAAAAAACCCAAAACAAACCAAAAATCCCACAATAAACCCCAAATTTTTAAAATTTAAACCTTCCATGTTACCTAATTAGCTAAAAGAAAATTTACTACTATCCTTTCTACATGTGGTCATTTATCAATCCACGAATGCTGGAACAACATCCTTTAAACAACAATTTACACCACGTTTTCTTTATAGACATCTATTACTAATAAAAGGGATTCATTAATGTGATTCAACATTCAAAAAGGAAAATTACAAGATGTCCTTCAAACGCCTTCAATAGATGCAAGACATCTCCAAACAAGTGAGACATGTAACCAGGATGAAGGTGATATGTCACATCAGGCAGCCTCTGAAGTTACTTAAACACCAAGAAAACCTTCCCATTGGTCTTTCAAAGGGCAGTGGGTGGGGGTGTCATCCCAAACACTTTCCAAGAAAGGCAACAGGAAAAAGTTACTCAAAAGAGATAAATTACGTATCTCATTGAAATAAATTGCATCCCACTTTCTAACACATTAACAGATTAATCCTTTATGCTTCCAGACAGCTCATTATCCATGTAGAAATCTTCTTCTCTCCCATGGCTTATTTCAAGTTACATCTGGCCTATATTATCAGCATAATCAAGATCCTGTTGGCCAGGTTATCTATACAAAAGGCAATTACCTCTTGTTTTGTTTTAATTTTATTCATGCCTTTTTAGTTAGCTGTTACCTTAATGCCTGCCAAATGGCCTTCCCCACCATTTTTCTGACGCTCCAGAAAGTTGGGTGGACTGCATTTCAATTGATCGTTGAAAAGAAAAAAAGGAAAAGCCTCTGAGATACCAAGTATTTTAATGCAATCACCAAGGAGGACAAGCTTTATGCACTTTACTTCCCTTCCCTCTCATTCTGACTGATTAACCGTGACCTCATGTTTAAAATTGCTACTCAGGTCAAACCCTTCTGAAGGCCTGGCTCGCCTATAAAGCACCAAGGTTAATCTTCAACAGATTCCATTACAGTCCCTTCAGCTATTCTAGCAATGTTGTTTGAACACGCTTCCTCCACAGGTCTTTTTCCAAGGTGGTGTTAGCTGTCTTGTTATTTTGAGAGAGCAGACTATGTCCTTTTCTTCAGCCCCCATACACAACCCTTCTCATCCTGGACAATATGGAACGCAATGCAGGCTTTGCCCGCTCCAAGAATGAGGGGTATAAACACAGCTGTACAGTCGGTAAGCACAGTGACAAGCAGGCTTGCTTTTGCTGGTGTCCATCTTAAGTCATCCTTGCCTACCACATCTTTTCACTTAGCAGCCAAAAGCCATTTGCACAGGAGAGGTGATGAGTTAACGCATTATTTAAGCAGTCGCCAAAATGCTTCTTCATTAGCCATCCTTTAAGCATCCTCACTTGGCTAGCGGACAGCATAATAAAATACTTTTGACCATCACCTTTCTGCTTCAGAACAACAAACTCAAGGATTAAATAGTATTCTAGTGTTGAGGTCAGTCAGAATCAAGACCTTTTTTCTAAACAGTAGCAACAGGCACAGCCTCAGAGGTCAGTCCCTAGGGCTCCAAAACAACTGTTTGCCACTCTCATCATGACACTGAGAACTTTGCAAGAAGCAACCAGATAAGTCTGCACCTACTAGCTAATTTAAATTTAACCCAGTATAGAAACTCTTGGCTAGCTGTAGAACATGTCCAGAGAAGTGTCTTTGTGGTAGTTAAAAAAACCCCCACATTAATATTAAAGCAAGCTGACATTGATCTGTGGTAAAATATTTGACATTTTTCTTTATTATTCCCCAGCACCAGACCCCAGTCTAACTATTTCTGCTGTCTCAGGCATGTTAAAACCAGTAAACATGCTAAGTCACGAAAACAGCTCTGTAAACTCTCCTCCCTGCCCCAGACTTTTGCATCAATACACAAAAAGCATACAAGAAAAGCATCCTTGAAGTTATCTACACTGTGTCACTAGCTGTGATGGAAAGGAACTCTAAGATACAGATTGTGAACGTACTGCATATCTGCACTGTGTGAGGCTGGATATTGTATTGGCAAAATTTAGCATGACCGACGCTAACAAAAATCACTTTATGTTTAACAAAGCTCTACACAAAACATGCCATGTAAGCTGAACGACTTCTGGACATCCAACAACAGATATCATACATATATATAAATACAGTGACAGTGGTTAGGGTCACGGTTCTTATTCCCAGCTAGCACAAATGCGCTGACAGATGTAAACAGCACAGGTAAAACTGAGGAGCAGACAGACTCGCTCTGGAGAATCCTGCTGTGATGAAACAAGCACTAAAGATTCTGCCCAGCCTAGACTTTGCAGCTGTCTGCTCCACCTTCCTCCAAAATCATCAACTGCTACAACAGACTTAAACAAAGCAAACATATGGCTACTCCCCAGCCACCTCAGTATGAAAACTGTCAGATGATTAAAAGGTATAACTCCTGACCATAGTCCCAATGTTGAGAGACTTTTTAAAATGGGTAATTACACAACAAGAACTCCACCCCGCCAGCATAGCAATTTGCTTATCGGAATGATTTACAGTATTGTATAAAACACCACAGTATGACCTGCCAGATCTCATCTGTCAACTGCTTTAGTCTATAGAAGCTATTCCGGGTAAGAAAAGGAACTTCCCACTCCTAAATCTTTTCTCTTCACCCACACTGAAGAAAGGTAAGGGATGAGGACTTCACAGCAATGGATGACGCTCTATGACAAGCTATCCAAGAAGCAAACCACTGTCAGTCACCCCTATACAAAGGGGATACAATACGTAGTTTTCATTCACATCCCAGATCAACAGCCCATCAGATAGCTTTTTCAAAGCTGAGTTGCACGTAAAACCAAAATATAAATAGCTTCAGGAGGATTTAACAATGCGGACTCCATTACTTCATTGACTGGATCAGAACAGCAAAGGCTCAAAAATTTTGCTGTTTCACCAGAAAAGACCAGTGCTAGATGAGCATGACCAGACACACAGCTCTTCAGCCTTGAGCCCTATGCCCAGGAGCATCCAGGACAAGATGCAGGACACTGCTCTGCAGCTCAGAGGATACCAGTGACCCTGTGAAGCCTGCCCACTGAGTGACACTAAGAGATGAAATTTCTACCATGCATTCCCTGGGCAATGCCAAGGGTTAATATTCAGACGGCAGATTCAGTTTCAAGAGATACATCTCTGAATTGAATTTAGGTTCAGAAGGCTGGTACTGAGCTTTATGTGCTTCTGAATTCTGGGGTAACTCTTGCTCACTAAACACTGGTATTTGTATGAATAAAAATGAAGGGATTTAACAAATCTTGTTCCTGCACACAGTTGTCAAAAAAATCTGACCTTTAGAACAGGAAAAAGAGGGGGGATTTAAAGGTTTAAAGAGGAGGCAGTGGCTGCCTGATGTATAACAAACCTTTGAAAAATTATGAACCAGTGAAAATCCCTTACCAGTCCCAACAAAATGTGTCCAATTTGCATTCCTGCAAGTCTTCCATACACACCACTCTTTGCCTGTGTGTACACAGGCAAATAAATCCCTAGGAATAATACAACTGGGACCTGAATCTGATCTCTGATATATTATTGCTCCAGAGTTCCATTCCAACCTTCACAAATGGCTTTTTTTTGTTCCAGATAACTAAATCAAAGCAGTCCTGATAAGCTTTCAAAGCAGGGAATGTGAGGAATGGTTTAATGAATGTTACAACTCAACCTATTACAGACTACAGAGCACTACAGAAGACAGAAGAGAAAAAAAAGCACATATGACACTCATGTCTGGAAGTCTCATAAATTCAAATCCAGAAGCACCTGCCTTTCTAAGTCTCTTTATATTAAGCCCAACAAAAACTCAGTGCTGACTGTGCAAAAGAACATAAAGAATGGGAAGTGAGAAGAAGTGTGTCAGACACACATTGGAAACAGAGGGTTTCCAATTGAAAAGTCACATTAGTTGTAAATTTGACACAGAAAGGGCTTACATGGGAACAGACTGAAGGAAAAAAAAGGCATGAATAGAAAGTAACAGCAAAAGAGAAAAAGGGAACAGGAGTCACGGAAGATAAAGCTAAAAAAATTTTGGAAAAGCATGCTCTTTTTACAAAGCAGCTTCTGTGGCATTTACATGGGCCTTAAGTGCTGTTTGTGCCCTATGAAAAACTCAGGCAGTTTCTTCACATCTCAAACTTCAGCTATGCATGCATAAGGTATATCTGAAAGGTCTGTATGCTGGTCCCAAGTTCTGCCTTATTTTCATTGCTTTTTCTATTTCTAAGCATTAAATGATTCTTCTCTTAGAACCAAAAATAAGGTTGCAGCGTAAGTATTTTACAACAGCCAGCTGTAGCTAATAAGGTTCTGTGCAGCTAAAGGTTGTGGGCTCAGACTGAAAGACTAAGTTAAGCTAATACTTCAGCCAATTTTCATGAAGTGAAATTTCAGCTCAGAACATACCAGACACTAAGGTATCACTTGAAAGAAATTATCAACTCCCTTCCCACATACTTACCACCTAAAAGGTGTTCTTGAGGACGTCAAGAACAAAGTAACTACGCTCCTACTTAGATTCTATATACCTCCATGTTCCTGCTTACTCCTTTCATCATCTAATGACATGCATTCTCGTCCCAGAATTAGTAGTCACAAGAGTAGAACAGTTTAAAGGCTTCAAATGAAACAACTATCTTCTTCATACCATTAAACAGCTGAGATTATGAGAACAGGTTAGCAACTCAGCATTTACTATCATAAAAAAGGCTTAAATACCATTTGCTTTAGTATTACCCAGACAGTTGCAACTGAACTGTAGAACGCAGAATAGTTATACTTACAGAGATTAAACGCTTCCTATTTACATGACAACACCTAGCAACACAGCTAGATCACAGTTAAAAGTAATTCTACAGCCATCCTGAATAAAGCAGCATGCAGACACACTCAGAGCAAAGCCCCTCTTATCATGGAACAGCAGTCCCAGAAGGAATCTCTGCAGAAAAAGCTCCAGTGGAAGAGTTTTAAGTACTCTAGTCATTTTCCTCAAAACAGCAGTTCCAAAACTTTCTTGCACATACCTCCCAATACTACTCTATATTTCTTGCACATAATACTTTACAATTTCAAAGCCCTTTACAAATAATCACCTTGTGCTTTGGTCCTTCTAGATTTCTTTCAAATTTAAGTAACTGCAGTTCTTTTTAATATCACAGTCTGATTCTTTTAATACACTTTTAATGCACTGTAGACAATTTCAGCTTCTTGCCTTTGGTTCAGAGAAGAATTCTGCCATTTTAAAACAAGACGTAAATGTCAGGAAAAGGAAAAACAGATAATATATTCTGAACATAAGTTATGCTTGATTTAATTTCTGCTGCTAGATACCTGATTAAAAAGTCTTTTGTTGTCATACATATTGACAGCTGGTGCAGTAAAAGAACACTGTACTGGTACCCAGCGATCACAGAACACAGGTGCCTTTTGATGTGAAATTTCACCTGAAACATGAAGTTTAGCCCTTTCACTTTTATTCCAGGGTGAGACTGACAAAGGAAAAATAAAATGGAATAAAGAACTAGATTAAAAGGACATTGAAGAACAGCACTGAAGAGAAACAGAGACTTCTACAGGGCAGACTTCAAATCTCAGTTGCTGGAATCCGGAACACCTGGAATCAGAGGCATGCATACAGACAACAGTGCAACAATAAGTTAAACACTGATGATTTTTTTTTTTAATGAACTGTTCCTGCTGCTGAAGTCTACATTGCAAAAGGCCTAGGCAAGCCAGGCGTGCTATGTAACACAACTAGTAAATGGTTACAGGTCTTGAGATGGCACTATGAATGAGAAATGGCAAGGCTTTATCCCTGCCTATGTCATGACATTCAGTATTTGGACCTGGTGCAATCAGAAGAAATAATTAATTAATCCTGGGGGCTTACAGATATTTTTGAAGAACACTGCCCAGTGAAAAAACAGTTAACTTAATCAAGCAGGTTTTACTCAAAAAACACAGAATCCCATCGCTTATCCTACTGCTTGTAACTACAGAAAGTTTTTGGACAACCTCTAGTCTGAATCAGTTGCATCCTCCAGCAAACTATTAATTTTTTCCTACATGCCAAAGAAAATTCAACATCGGTTAAGCTCTTCAGACTTCTGAGGACAGAAATTGAAGCCTATTATATGGAAGTGTGTGAGACAGTTTTCAGAACAGACTTATTGCTCAGTGAAAATGTTAGCATTCATGTAACACTTTTTACAATTATAGTTATTTACCCCCAATGCCCTTGGACACAAATTCCCTGCCTCCACATTTGCGTGGTATGCTGTGCACCTGCTGGCTGCTCACCCCACCCCAGACACAGCCACATCACAGGGCACCAGACTGAGCTCACTACAGTGGAAAGCAGCGTGTAACCTCTCAGGAAAGGCAACAGAATCAGTAACTAACCCCACACAGCTACTGCGCACAAAATTGTCAGGGTTTCTATCTTCAGTAAGTTCTTGAGCAAGCCAATGAACAAAACAGCCCACTGCGCTAGGAAAATGCTGCATTTTCCAATCTGTAGTCATCGCCAACTTCCCTTGATAAAACTTTAAAAAATCTGTAATTTACTGTTACATTTGATACTGCCTGCCTCTGTTATGATTTGAATTGTCATTGCCCCTGATTATGCCTTTCTGTGTAAAATACAGTCCATATTGATATGCCTGCATAGACTTCTCTAGGCCACCCACTAACACAGTTCATTCAATTTTCTCCCCAAACAGTATGATTTGTGTTGAGACTTAAACCATTACCACAATACTTCAAGAAGCTTTATGGCTTTACCAATCAGCTTTTGCTGGAGGAAAGCCTTGTGATTGGCTTTTTCTATCCCTGCACATTATCCATGTATCAACTGCCAATAAAAGGAATTTTAGAATATGGGCTTTCAACCCATTTTCAAGGAAGGGGTTGCTGATTTTTTGTCTGGTTGTCTGGTTGCTTTCTGGAAGCATGTGGCTTAGAAACAATTTTGCACCTAAGCAGAAGTCAGATTTCTTCAGTATAACCATGTCCTGGAACTCTGGGGGTTACTTTTCACTTTTTATGTCCCTGCCTCTTTCAAAGAGAGCTTAAACTAGACCAAAGTGTGTGTCACTACTATTTAAACACCATAGAAAATATCTGTATCGGTTCTCTGTAGCTGTTCCTACCAATTTTACCATTTCTGATAGCACCTCCCCCAGAAGAACGTACGACAGCAGAACACAGCAAGTATGTCAGACCCTGCTGTTACCTTAGTTATGCTGAAAGAAATAGGTATATCTCAGAAATGTAGGAAATTGTTATTCAGACAAAAGACAGACAGCACTTCCTTTCCCAGAACAATCTGTCTCCTGCCCTGACAACCCATTCCTGCTATATTTACCCAACCAAATTTTGCCAGTGATATATTTCCAGATGCACTTGAGCCACATGTCCCTGTCAGTCAGACCAAGCACAGAGGAAATCTAAGCTCCTAGAAATCACTAGATGTTAATCCATGCTTCCTCTCTTGCTTGCCTGTAGAGTTAAAGGAGACAAAATGTGTAAAGCATTATTCCCAGTTTATTTTGGAAGAAGGGACAAGAGGTACCTCATTTGATACAGCTATTTACTTCAACTGCTTTCTTTATGGCTGACAGAGACACCTGAACAGTTAAAAAAAATCTAAAATGTGAAACATGGAAGTTAAAAATAACTGGCTGTTTCAACCAATTAATACTGGGTGTCTAGCAAGAAATTTTAAGACTCTTTTAAAAATTCTCGATGCTTAACAAGGAGCTTACTGCTCTAATCTGCCATGGCAGAGCCAATTCCTCATCCAGAAAAAAAACCTGTGCCATCTTTGCTGGAGAAAAGCAACACACATCAGTTCTAGATTGTGGATAGTTGGATTTAAGAATGCTGACCAGCTAAAATTAGTTGAATTTTGGAGCAATAAGAACAAGGTTTCATGAATGATCTGAGCTAAGCTACTTCACTATATTAAGTTATATTCTTCCTATATTCTACCATATACTTCTGATCCCACACTATCTCTTCCAACCCTAACTACATAGCTAGGTTCTCTTATTTTCGTAATTTTATAAAACACCCAACTTCTGATAACTGTCTTTGCTCTTGCTGAATTTCTCCCTGAGATCCTTTGAGGAAAGGAACAAATAAACTCTCTTCCCACCTCCACCTCCATATTGCTAAAAGATGATCTTCACAGCTCCTACACCAATATTACTTTCATTCCAAAGTGCATTTTATGAGATTACGGCAATGGGGAAAAAAACAAACCAACGCACCTCATCCCAAAAAATCCAACCAACCAAAAAACCCCCCGAAAAACCTAAAAACCCTACCCCAAAACCACAAACTCAGTCCCACAACAAAAGCAAGGGAAAAAGAAATCCACTAAAAAATCCACCTAAATTGCCACAAAATAACAAAGCCACTTCTCAGAATCTCATTAGCAAGAAGAGATTGTCCTCACATTGGTGGCCAGTCAGTGGAACCAAGGTATTTCTCAGTTCTAGGTACCAGGACTCTTCCAGAGAGGGCAAGGGGAGGCTAAAACACTGATGCAAGAGAAAGAAGTGAACAAAGGAGAGGAAACAGTTTAAAATGGTAAATATCCTTCCTTTGGCTCCCTCCACCCCTTTTCTGGAAAGCGCAGACAGGCAGTTTCAACTTTTCCACCCTTTATTTAACTGGCTTAACAGAGGGTCCTAACAGGGCACAAAGAAGCTTTTTAAAATAAAAAGCACAAGTTGAAATCAACTGTGGCTATATCAAAACTCATGGCCAGGCCAATTTTATCACTCAAGGTGGAATAAAAAACCCCTGTAGCCTTCTTTTAATTGCAGATTCACATAACAAGAGCTCTTCAGTTAGCTGGATGCAGGCAGATTCTTCAGAACAAAAGCACTTTTGACCCATTTTTCTCAAACAAACAAACACACACACCTAGGTTTGTACCCAAAAGCAGTACTGTTTAAGGACAAGTACATCCTTTAGAACAGTCCAGATTATTTTCACTACAGCATTAAATCTTTAAAATTTTAAAATGTTTTTGCTAGATTGTTCCTGCTTCCTTAAACCCTGTTCAGTTTGCATGTTTTCTGATACCCTTTCCTTTTCAAACCTGCAATGCTGGAACACTTTTCAAGCATCTGACTAATACATGATACAAAAGGAGTGGAGACCAGCACAAGGAAGAAAAGGAGCACCTTATAGGTGGAATTGAAAGATGTTAAAAAAAATACTGGCCAGGGCTGAGTACGATCAAGTGAAATATGGGCAAGATACGAACTGCATTACTCGTAAGAGTTTATTAGCAGCCTCATACAGCTGCTCAAATTCAGGCATCTAATACAAGGATGTGAACAGCTGGTACCATCACCTGCTGTTCCAGCAGAGTGAAAGGGAGTGTGTGACCTTCCGCTGCAGCACATGGGCCTCGTGCATGTGAACAAGGACCAGTATGGGCTGCGAAACTCTATAGCATTAAGAAACTACAAGAAGAAAAACCTTACAATTTGAAGGCAGCTGAAACAAGAATGAACTGCCCTTTCAGGTTTCAAATGGATTGTTAATAAAAGTGAAGGGAGAAACTGTTTGCAAAATTTAACCTGATGTTGTCTGTGACACAATGCTTAAAAAGTCAATAGTTACCAAACAACCATTAAGCATTCCAGGATGCCTATGATGGTCTTCCTCCTCCTTATTATTTAACAATACACTTCTTCAGCAATTTATTTTCTCTGAAATTTCTTTATTTTTTCCAACTTTTGAATTACCATTCAGGTACTGTTAAAGTCCTATTGCTTTCTACAATGTCTGAGTATTTTTATTTCTTCCTCTCTTATGTTTTCAACACTCCTGGCAAAGCCTTTTCCCCAAGAAAGCATTAGTTTATTTGCAAAACATGGATGTTTCTTCCCTTATTTTTCCCTTTCATTAAGAAACAGAAGCCTTCATGATGAAAGTATTCAGACTCCTGTATCACACAAAGAAGCTACATGCTTTCAGAAAATTTTGTTGTTTAGAACTTATCTCTTTCCCAAATCTAAATTAGTACTTCTGTTTCAACTGAAAAAGTCTCTTCCTGTTGACCATATTTTAACAGACTGGGAAATATCTGAGCCCATATATTTCCTATATCTTTGTGTTCATCATCAACAATGCCACCAAAGTAAATTTTCCCAGGACTGTGTTCTCCTCCTCCCTGTACCAGCCTGATCACATCTGAAGTGCTACCCTCATGCTGAGGCAGGATGTATTTAATAGAGGGAAGCACAGAAGTAAAATCTGACAGTGCTTGCTAGATTTTAAATCTGACTCAATATATTTGCACTTCAAATAGTCAAAACATTTGATTTTTTCAGTAAGAGCTGAGTATATAAAGAAAAACATGGTGTTTCTGAATGAAAAACATGAAAACCTCAGACTGAAGTGAAAACCAGCTAATGATGGCTCCTGGATGCTATCATGACAATAATCTTCATCATTACAGAACTCTTACAGGCCACTCTAAACTCTCTAATCCCACCCTGAAGAACATCCAAGTTGCTAAGTGCAGTTACTAAAGATGCTTATATAAGCAACCATATTTCACCGCTGCCACTCGTTTCATTTCTACAACAAAGCTCCTCCCACAGGCTATAGCCAGAGAGTTCAGTACGCCATGGTCAAGGTAACAACCACATCTTCTCAACAATTCCTCATATTTACAACTTGACCCTTGAATTATTTAGGCAGTTAATCAAGCTGTAAGTGGAATCTAACTGAACAGCCACTTTGCAGACTTTGTCACTGTATCAAGAAAAATTATAATTTCATGAAAAGTAGCAGGGCACAAAGACACACCTGAACAAAAAAATTCCTCCCAGAATCAAGCTAAACGTAATTAAAAGAGAAAAGCACTGTTTTGAAGTATCTCATGTCATTTAGAGTAGCACAAACGTTAAGAATTATCTACAGTCATGCAAGCAGTCAGACTCCTGCACCAGCTTACACTTTCTGAAAGACTCTCTAACTTACAACTTCAATATGTCTAGGAGGAAGTTTCAGCTTACTGCTACAAGGACAGAACTGTAAAACACAACTTCTTAAGTGCTTGTATTAGGGGTATAGATAGAGGCTCAAATAATCGAAGAACCACCATCACTGGAGAACTTAACATATTCAGCTAAAAAGCATTAATGAAGTACACCCCTTGAGTACCGCAATTGTGTAACTGCAATTACAGTGCAAAATATATTAGAATAAGCTGTTTATCAATCTGTTCATTTTAACAGGATAGCTAAAATCAGTATCACCTCAAACTTTAGATCTATGGCATATATGCACAAATTCTCATTAACATATTTTACCTTTTCATTTCTACTCATCTCACACTGGGCTGTTTTTGTCATAATTTCTCACCTATTCCTCAACTGTCACAAAACTATACACCTGCTCTTTCTTTCACAACATGTTGAATACAACAGTGGTTTGAACTGACAAATTTTAACTTCACAACTGCACCGTGCAAAAAGCACAGACATATTAACTGCAGAAAGTTCAAGAGATGAGGATTCTATGTATGTGCATGCCCTTCAACTAAAGAAGAAATATCCAACAATTAGGAGTTCAATGCAAGAACAGGTTGCTTTAACACTTCCAATAACATTTCCAAGTCTCATGGATACAGTACATCATACAATACCAGTGCAGATCTATCCATTTTCTACAATGACCACTCGATAAATGTTCCTTCTCAAGATGGGGTTTTTTATCTCCTATAATTTTGTGATGACATGTACTGATTCACTGTCCCTAAAACACTTATATATATTTAATTCATGATTTAGCCTTCCTCAGTCTTTTAACAAAACCACAGATTTCCATTCCCTCACAAAGTTCTTCCCCAGAAAGTATCTGTTGATACCAACAAAAACTCACTCATCCACAACACTTCCATCTCTCACCTCAGAATCCATCACATCACAAAACCTCAGACCCTACCTTTAAACCACTGTACTGCAGACTTGATATATCAAATTTTGTCTTTTTTTGTAGCTTTGAAAAGTGCTGAAAGCAAGTTAAAATCATGTCATCTAAAAGATGACCAGAGTTTTCGTAGGACTGCATGCATCGGTTTTGTATATTTCCTGGACATACCTGCTGTCTTATGTCATTTTCTAAAAACAAATTACAAAAGCAAGATAACAGATCACAGAATATTCTGAGTTGGAAGGGACCCATAAAGATCATCAAGTCCAACTCTTGAGTCAATGGCCCATATGGGGACTGAAACCATGACCTTGGTGTTATCAGCACCATGCTCTCACCAACTGAGCCAGTATCATCTTGACTGTCCATCCAACAGTTTTTTAAGAACTTACAATGAGGAGGTCCACAACACATTGGAAGATTAATTTTTTTTCTGATTTCAAAGAAAATCCCCCAAAACCAAGCACAGGCAAAAAATAACCCTTCAGCAATAGTCTGTTCTACAACACTCAGAGAGTTAACAAGCTAGATACAGTTACCTTAAGAAGAAAAAGCTCTTACAAGTTTACCTCAAATGGACAAGCCACCAAGTACACATCCCTCACTATTAACGTTCCCTAACCAATCAATCTGCTATTTTACTAACAATGTTCTCCATTAGTCTGCTACTTTTACACTTACCTTTTAATCCCTGCCATTCTACCTCTTTTCTTGCTGGCTTTTTTATTCCACATTAGTTATTGAGATAAGCAGCACTTTATCACAGATCCCTGCACTATTCCTGAAGAAAAGGACATTTTGCCCAATCATATCTTCTTTCAAACCTCTCCTTAAAACTCACATCTTGGTATAAACCATACTTGGGATCAGCCAACAACAGCCTGTTGGAAGGACAAATGGAGGTAATCATTAAGAAAAAGCCTCAAGTGTTTAACAACTTTGTATACTTAATGATTTCTCTCTGCTGCTACCCTCTTAAGCTACAGACTCTTTGAGATGAGGAATACTTCAGTATGCTTCTTGTGTATGCATAATCAACAATTCTCGGCAGTCCTATTACATATCATGCAACTATATAAATATGCACCTGCATTTTCTGACACAAGTTATTGCTTCTTTGAAGTAAATCACCTTTGCAACAATATTTTTAACAGGTTAGATGGCAACTATTGAGTGAGGGGAGAAGACAGGTAAAAGAAGGAAGGTGACAGAACACAAGTGCTATATACTTAGTAAACTGCTAGTAGAATTAAGCAATTTCATGTACACTCCTCCTTCCACAGAGTTTTTACTATAATGCAAATAGCTTTAAGGTCTGTTAATTGGGCACAATTCCTTTTCACAAGTTTTGACCAAAACAAAAACATCACCAGCAAAAAAACTCACTATAAAATCTCAATGGCTGACTTAAGAGGAACCTTAGCTTCTATGGAGCATCTGGTACTGCCTATCCACAAAATCAAACTGCAATTTATTGCCCCCTAATGTACATCCATTAAGCCATTTCCTTTATGGCTCCACTTCACACAGAAGCAGTAACTGAAGGAAATAATGGAGTACCCAACAAGTGGGAAAGTAATTGCTCAACAAGCGTGGAACAAGAGAGAGTCAGTTGCACACCACGCACATGTGGCAGCTCTTCAGAGCCCAGTCCTGCAGTGATAACAGAAGGCTGGTGTTACAGAACAAGCCCACTGTGGGAACTCTTCCAAGCAACAGCCAGGAGTGCTTGTCCATCTAAATCCTTGGGTCCTTAAGGATTAGGGGTCAGGAAACAACTCCTTCCAACAGCACCACCTCCTGCCTGTACCTGCCAGTCATTAGCCATGCATAGAAGGAAGACTTTAGCTCCAAGCTCTAGTGTTAAACTGGACTCAAAAGACTGTATTGAAAGGATGCTTAAGTGGTATCACAAAGGTTTTGGGGCTGAACTGCAAAAGGCACTTTAGGAGACACGCAGAAATACCGAGTGTGAAGACCACCTTACTGGGTTGGTTGGGTTTTTTTGCTCTAGATATTCTGAGATTCACTCTACTTCTTTCAATTTTATTCATTAAGTTTCTTACTACTTAGAAACACAAAACAGAAGATTAACACGAGCTAAAAGTTATCAAATTAAGGATTCTACGCAACCACAGTTTATCCCTTTCTGTCTGTTCAGTATTAGTTACAAATATCTCAATTACAAGTTTCTCCTTCGCAGGAGCTCTAATACCATTCAGTAACCCGTGTTGAAGCGCTCAACATACAATTCAACAGAATCAATTAGAGCTCAAAGTGACACCATCCATACCTCACTCCTCACACACTCTGCATAAATGCTGTCCTGCACACAACAGAAAAGCCTCGAAAAAGGTTATGGTGCTTGTCTTGGTGCATCTCTAAATCATTCTTCATTAAGGACATTCCTCCTCCTTCTCCCTTTATACAGAAAGTAAATGAAATCTTAAGTGAAATTATGACAACTCTTGTGTTCCTTTTGGGCTTGAGAAGTCCCATCCCAGTTGCAGTACAGCTACCATTCTTAGAGCATGTCACTCTGGGAAAATCACTTAGAAAGTAAAGCACAAGGATAGCAAGCACCTGGGAAAAGTCAGATCTCTTATTTCTCCAAGAAAACACCAATAAAAATCTATGCCAAAAATATCAACAGAGACATAATTTCCTGAGGAAGATTCAAAGACCTCAGCCACAAGCGATTTGATTAATTTGATGCTACAATGAGATTAAAAAGATTAATCTCACTCAAAGTATTTGGAACTATCTTCAGCTTCAAAGCCAAAATACTGCATTGGTTTACATTCTCTGTGCAGTTGGGAGAACGTCTGCATTCATTTAGACTAGAAACTTGCTTTTAAAATGACAATTTTCACTGTATTGTCTCAACACAATTGGCAAAAATCAAGTCTGGATTCAACCTGCAATCAAAGTATCAAATTTAAGCTGGCACCTTAATATTAATATTAAGGTATTAATATTTGTATTTCTTACAGTAAGAAAATTTGAAGAGAAATAAATTACCACTTCTGTACAAAGTGTCAGGTCATTCAATATGGACAAAAATTGTATTGTTATCCACTAATTAGAGTGAGGCCAAGTTAAAGTTATGGAAGAAACCTTATTCTATTAGTTTCCTAACCTTTCTTATACCCTTTCCATTCTTCTTTAAAAATTCATAGAGAATGCAACAAAAGCTAAATGTTAGCCTGAATTGCTTGGTCTTCAAAAATACCAAGTTAAGATGTATGGATACCTGTTACTTTTAAAAAAAAATTCCTTTTATTTTTCTGAGTTATCACAAGAACAGACATGATCTGTAAGATCAGTGAATGTTATAGATCTTTTATAGGAAGCTGATACGCAACAGAAAAAAAAATTTTTATTAATATTTTTTTAATGGCTGATCTAGATAACATTTCTATCCTTCAATGCAAACAGTCGGAGAAATATCACAGTACACAGTTCATCATATTTGTTATTTGCCAGTAAGTTCAGGCACTTCCAGCAGAAACTCAAGATCTAAACAATAAACAAAATACAGTCTTGCTGTTACCTGCAAAGCAATAAGCATCACAGCACTTTACATATCACACATTCATATAGTCGAATTCCTACATTTCTTTATAAAAAACCCCCAAACACTATTTTTTTCTGATTTCTTAACTTCAATGAGCATCTCATATTCTCTCCAATAGCACTTCAATAGCATTGAGAAGAGGCCACATATTTATATTTACTACCAATTTGCTGCTTCTTAAAACTACATCTTTCCGAAAAAGTTCAGATATTAATCCAAAATCAGGATAAAATTCCTGTATTGTTTGATACAACTGTCAGGTTTTCCACAAGAACTGAGTTTCCAGAGCTCAGACACAACAAAATGAGTATGCAATCAAGTCTACATACCAGAAAACTGATGGCTACAGTAACAAGTATATTAAGTCAGTACACTGGGCAAAGGTTCTCCTACGGTTACAGTCATTTGACCTTTAGCCAGCTCTTAATGCCCCAGCCAACCCTCTAAAGATGGAGATTTGCAGCAGCTTCTTGTCTGAAATAAGCCATGAAAAGATTCTTCTGAACCCACTGTACAAGCATTCATTTAAAATGTCATGAATGTGCATGAAATCAGAGTGCTTCTAACAGCTTACTTTGCAGCTTCTGTTTAAATGCACTACCTCTGAACCACCAGAGGATAAAAGGACTCAAACCTTGCAGTCTGGCACTCGTGGACCTAAAATATACACAAGCACCTCTTCACAGGTGTGTTTACCTAGTTTAAACCTTATTTAAATAGACTCTCGATGCACACACTTTCCACAAACACCTGCTTCTCCCACTGCAGTCATGACTTGTACAAGGCAGTTGTAGTCAGTCATTCCTGTCCTAAAGCCATCCTACACACCAGTAGGCAGCACTTCAGGCGTGAAAATCCTGGTTACTGACTCATCCCCCCGGCCAGAGCAAAGCACAAATTCGGCAATGAGAAGAATGACTACAGAAGTATCTGCTCTTACCTCTACATATCAGAATGGTCTGAAGATTTCAACAGCCAGAGAAGCATTTAAAGAAATCCAATCCCCATGAAATCATGGAAAAGCAGGTTTATAATTAATTCATATTTCCAGTTATTTGTGGTTATAAAACCTTTCTCTGCTGATCTAGAGAGCATCCTAAGTTGGAACCGCTCATGAAAGAGACAGTGCTCAGTTATCACTGGATGTTAAAAAGAAGCTTCCTTTCGTTGACCTAAATCCATAACAAAACTGACAATATGAACAAATATTTCAACATCCAGACATATTTTTCAGGGTACTCAGCTCACTTTAAAGAGCAGTCAAACGGAAGCTGTGGTGACAGTGGTCCTAGATCCAAACTTGTATCAATAGAGGTTTTCATCAGTTTTAAAATAACCTTTGAAGACGTAGTTGTATTTCAATTTTGCATGCATGGACAAAGCTTGATAGTCATTGCTTCCATATGGCCATAATTCAGGACACTGACTTCTGCTTTTTCTAAGCACGAGACATATGAGACACACCATCAAACTTAAGCTTATTGTGCTCATCTTAGCATAGCAAGCATTCAGCTATTAAATTTATCTTGGATTAGCTTATGCATCACCCAAGACAACAGAACCTCTATGTTTCCTTTCTGGTTTTCAGGCAACTACTATCAATAATAACTAAAATACATGCAGCCCATGAAAGTGTAAAAATGGCATCCAATAAATCAGTTGACAGTGGATCAGAGCAGACATGCTGTTCATTTTCAAATTATTAAACTCTTTTTATAAATCTACATAAAATTGCCACAGAAATTAAGTTTCTCTATCAGAATTTTAGAGAAACTTTAAAATATAATTCAGGTTCAAGGCCCTTAGCTAGGTATGCTGAACTGCAGAAGTGAAGTTACTCTTACCATAATCATGGGACTGTTTGTGCTGAGCAACACATCTTCTCTATATGCTTCCTCCAAGAGCACATGTAGATGTTACAACAGGATGGGATACCATACTTAGTTGCAGGCAAGCTTTCCAGTATGTAATTTAGTTACTCTTGAGGAGCAATACTTTGAAACGGGAATCTTTAGCTGCTGGGGGCATACGGCGCATCTTTATACCCTTGACCAGGGTATTTCAGCATCACAGTCATGACAGAGTTAATACCCACTAGCTCAAAGGAGAACAAAAGGTACTCCACTGCAACATGCCTAACATTTACATTGCCTCTCTTTGCTCATTAAACAGGTTTTGGTTAAATAATGAACAAACTGTATTACAGACTCCGATGAGAATTCCAAAATTATAAATCAACTGGTAAAGCCCAGAGGAGAATGAAGGGAGTGGGAGGGAAGGAAGGATAATATTGACTAATATAAAGGGCGCAGCTTGACAGTGGATATTCCTGCCACACCTGATCAAACATGCTCCATGGGGGAGGGGAAGGGAGGGAGAGAGCAAGAGGGGAGATGGGACAAGGCAGCCTGAAATTTGCATCCGGAACAGATTAAAATGGGTTCTTGGGGGATTGAGAAAATACATAATATATATTACTATAAATGCAAAATTGTACTAAAAGCTAACTCAAATGTCAAAGATTACAGCTTGAATAAATTTAAATATAAAAGCAATGCGTTTCCATGAGCTAATGAAAGAGACATGAAAGGAAGGTCTAGGGGAAAAAAAAAAATCACCAAAAAAACCCCTATGCTAGGGACTGGACTTTTGAGTGCCTGGAAAATGATGCAGGAGACTCTGTATCATCCAAAGTATTGCTTGAGAACAAGTCCATGTCTAAAATGGAAAAAAAGATGGAGCACAGCAATGATGTCCTATCTCAAGACACCAGTCAGTAAATAGCAGTCACTGAAGGTGAAATTACCTGTATAAAACAATCCTATGTTGTCAAACCAACATGCTCTCATCCCCATATACAAGCAATTATTATCTCAGCAGGAACCACACTTACACGATGACTAATACAAAGGGAGTCTCTGTATCTCTCAGTACATTAAACTTTGCTTTCTCTAACATAAGCAGATAGTGAACTTGCATTTTTTCCCCAACAAGTCAACAGCACATTGTATCTAGCTGCTCTAGACAAATGGCCAGTCCCTGACATTTACTTATACTGCATTTATTTGAGCATCCTGACATTCCCTGCTCTTGTTGATGAGAAGAGATATTTGCAATAATGGCTAAGAACTTCAGGAAGCTTATTTCAAAGAAAATTTTATCTCATAGAAGGGAGAAAAGGAATATTTCCTCCCGAAACACTTTTGGTGACTGCATGCATATCTTACAGAAGGTGAGTGAGCTTACAAAAAAACCCACAAAACCAGACTGTCACATAGTCCAAGTACAAGCATAATATCCAGAACAAAGACACTATCCAGATATGCAAGCTCTTCAGGAGTTCCCCAAGATGTCATGATCTGACAGAAGAATCCTGCTTACAACCTGGCAAAGAAAAGCAAAGCATTACATTTACAGGCAGACACAAAAGAGGAAGGAATAAGGGCTTAGAACTGGTACGTGTCCTCAGCACCTCTTGCCATCACTTGGATGCAGCACTCCTGTACTTTTAGGGAACACACTTTTTATGGGATTCCAGGCTCAGCACTGATGCGAGAATGAGCATGTTTCACAGTTAGAAATGCAGAAAGTCCATCTCGAACTAAGGAAACTGCAGTTCTTAGACTCGCTGTAATGAAGGGACCAGAAATGAAGTTTACTTTCAAATACTACAATCAGTAAGAGAAATCCTGGGACAAATGTGCAGAATGCCATATGGAGTTTAGGATCAGCTTCACCTAAATCTACAAAATCTTCACTCCTAAATCTACAAAAACAGAAAATGTTGGGAGAAAGAGAGAAAGACGGGTTATGAGAAAAAAAATGGTCAGAATACACACCACAGCCCTGTGTTCTACTTCCGTTATCAATACAGATTTCCAGTTTCTTTCAGTGCAGGTTATCACAAAGTAAGTCTTTCACTTAAAATCCAAAAGACCCAAATAGAAACAGAGGTCTGTGCTTCACTTATTACATGATAACACGTGATGAAAGCTAACAAACCAAAGAATGTGAGGAAAAAACAGATGGAAAACCACTTTCTAAGCAGATTCTTTCCATCATTTACCAATCAGAAAGCATAAACAAAGCACAAAAAAGCAATGCATGATAGTACACCAGATTTCATATATTACTACAAGCTTCAGTATATTAAAGAAACATGCATGTTTATAAAAATGTGTGTGCATACACACACACACATATACATACACACATATATCTATATCTCCATATAGACAGTGGCAGCAGTGGTATTTCTGTGCTAGTTTATATTGGTATTATTTGTCTAAAAGTATATGCATTATCTCCTCTTCTCTCATTCTTCAATAAATGACTTCCGGATAATAAATAAGACACCCTAGCAGGTGCACATAGCTGCTGATTTTTGTAGAAGCTTACCTGTTATATTATTCAGCACTTCTTTTAAGTGGCTAAAGCTATGCAGCAGGGGATCCCTTTCTTCATCCTACAGGTTATACATAGGAAGTAAGTAATTAATGAGGCAAACATATTCCTGAAGACAAATCTTAATAAAGGGTCTGTTAAAGACCTCACCATCATATTCACAGAAGTACCGTGGTTTGAGTTTATAACTGTCAGCATGTTTACACCATCAAATCCAAGAGAATAATTTTTATTTTCCTGATAGTGCTCCCCAATATCATACAGCTCAAATGTCAAAGCATAGGTCCAAGACTGAGCATTCTGGTTTGGTTTTATTGTCTTTAGAAGTATTTCTGATTAGCCTTCTGCTGTTCAATAAATTTCACTGCAAATCTAACTCATACCATATTGAAATGGCTCATCTGGATTTGCTATAATGTTAATCTATGCAGATTGTAATGGGAACAGAAATACAATGACATTTTATGCCATTAAAATAACTGGAAAAAAGAATCACAGTACAATATTTATATGAATTAGCTGCATCCTTTAGCCTTAGTCTATCTTTATGATATTAAAATAAGGAGGATCAGCAGTTTCTCCAAGCTGAGTGCAGCCGCACCCACAGCTCAGATAGAGAGGCCGAGAGCTCTAACGAAGAAATGCCTGTTAGGAAGAAAAAGGGCCCTGCCCTCTGACAAACTGAAACCACTTGTGCTGGATGACAGCCATCTGCTATTCATGTGACATTCCGAAGTGCACCGCTGATACAGCGTGCCACATCCACACATTTACACTGGGGCAGCCATAAACCCACCACAGCATGGTTAGACTTGGAAACACTGTATTTAGGGCTTTTATCAAAGCAGGTTTGAAAGTGTTAACAGGTTTTAGTCAGGAATGTACATAGCAGCAACAAAACAGAGCTTAAAACAGATACCGTGTCATATGAAAAATTTAAAAATACTCTATATATAATGATTTCCCCAATTTTTATTTAATGGCTTTCATGATGAAGACTGTCTTCTCTAAGAGGGTACAAAGATACATAAAGACATTGTGCTAAATAAAATAACACTATATATTCAAATTCCCTCATATCCCAGGCAAAAGAAAGTCTAAATGGGATGATTCCCACGTGGAATACAATGTGGGGTTTTCATATTTACAGGATAAAAAGGTAGAAGACTGCCAGCTTTGTAGCTTTTACAGTCACTGGCACATGAGAAGCCCAAAACAGTATAAACAACGTGGAAAGTTATTCCAACTTTACTTACAAAAGTACTATAATCAGTGCGACAAAAAACTGAGGTACTTTTCCAAAGCTAGGTGGTTTCTGCCAGAGGTGTTTCTACCTGCTGCTACAGATAGCAACAATTCAAGGTAACTCACCAGATGTGTGTGAGTGCTCCATCGGGCATTACGCTTTATGGCTCCCACCACTGCATTGATTTCACCTTGTACGATGTAAATGTTCTTATCAACCATCCTGACAATTCTGAAAATAAAGGTAATTCAAATTAATCTCTAGCCTCTCAGAGTAATAGTCTTCCTCAGATGAAACAAAGTTGACCCTAATCAAGAGAAGGCCTGCAGTGATGCAAGAAACTCTTTCAGATTTATTTTGTGCGTGCACTAAATACAAGTTATTACATGTAACAAATACAAGTATTTCATCAAAATGAAGACACTTTTCCATAGTGTGCTTTCAAAACCATGAGAGCAGACACTTAGTTCTAACAGGACCTTTGTAATGCAAGAGATCACTTAGTCAAGGCACATACCTCAGTTTTTTTCCAGTCTATATAAGTTCACAGAAAGATAAAAGTGTTGGGGTACCAGGACAGACATCCATAACAATGCAGTAACACCTGCATCTCCAGCACTTAGCAAATTCCTGCAGCCCTACATGGAACACAAAGCTAACCTTGTACTCTCTTAAATAAGCATCAGTGAGTTGAATAAACCTCTTTGGGACTTAAAACATTGACAAAATAAACTAATTTGTAAAAGATGTTGATTTCACACTTGCTTCACAAAACAAAGCTTTCAAGAAAGCAGGAAAGTAAAGAAGACATAAGACCCCACAAAGAAACGAGCAAAACTTGAGACAAAATTGGATGGAATACAGGGAGAAAAAGTGAGAAGGCTAAAGGCAGACACTTACTCTCCTGTAGTCTGAGGTCTTTCAGAGAAAAAACTTAAACTGATGCACCCAGAAAGAGGCAGAAGAGTGGGAAAGAAATTAAAAGCAAGAAATATTTGTAATAGTCTGAGAAAAAGAAATGAAGAGTGAACTACTATGGGACTGTTCTCTTCATATTAGCTGTAGCCCAGATACAGTCAAGCATAAAGAAATAAGAATGAAGGGGAATGAACAGACACAAATATTTATAAATAATAAACAGGACTTATAAAGAGGCCAAAGAGTCAGATAATACCATGCCTGTAAATGAGAAGGATTTAGTGAAATAGTAGCCAAATAGAGACTTTTTCAGAAGAATGAAAGGAAAAATGAGGACTCCAGCTTGGAATCACAACAGGTCATCCATAAGAAAGCAAAAGATTAGAAACAGGTGAAACATTGATCATAACACTTCAAATCTGACAGGCTCATTTAAAGGACTCAGCTGGGAAGGGGAGGCAGGGGGTAATAAAATACAGAGAATATGAGAAGGACTTTTTCCCACGTAACAAAAGCAAAGCTGGAAGGAAATGGTTTTGGTGGATTCATCAAGACCTCAGAAAGACCACTACAGAAATTTCAGAACATACATCCTGGATCTGTCAGGCTTCACGTTAATTAACATGTCTGAATTATCAACAACGCTTCAAATACACAAATATCCCCTGAATGAAAGAGCCTAATTTGTTTCAGGACTCCATAAACAATGGAAAGAAAGTAAAGTATTAAAAAAAGATACTTTATCAAAGGATAGCATCAGATTAGTTGGTTCATTTTTTCAGGTGTTTGCAGTAGAATGAATAATCTTATGGCAAAATTGTTTATTTCATTAAATGAATTCTACATAATGGTATTCCCAGGTGTAAGACAATAATTTAAGGGCAAAGACAAAAGTATTCTGTAAGAACAGTCATGACAAATAGTGCTTCCAAGTAATTTGCTTGTGCCCTGAAGAAAAAAGGTATATATCCTTCCTCCACAGCTGTATATAACAGAACCACCAATACATTTCCTACTCACGTGGCTAATGCCTGAGAGATGTTCCCATCCTCAATAGTAAATTATTCCATATATTATTCATATGATTGCATTGAAATACCATTGATCACAATTTTTTCTACTTCACTTTATTGTCCTTGTTACAGTACAAGGCATGAATGGGAGATTTCGCCTTCACATAAAATTCCTTGCTTATTTATTTTTTCTTTCATTAATCCATTATTTTCCATATTTCTACATCAGCAGTTTCAGGGCTCAAAACTCTGGTCCACAGAAGTACTTCCGAGAAAATACTTTATGCATTCATATTTGTCAAGACTAAGTTTTTCCTGTCTTCACTGTTACAAAACAGTACTGAACATGTAAACTCTGCAGCACCATTCCAGGCATTCAGCAAACTGACATGGAAACATTATCTCAAAAAGCATGTAAATACCAGACATACATATTACAAACCTTGCACATATATAGATACGCAATAGTTTTGACAGTATTTAAAGTGATGCCAAAACTTAAATGCCCTTCTGCATGCTACTGAATCTGCTTGTTAGACTCCTATTTTTTTTCCTCTATTTTTAACATAAAATAATTAAGATGAAAAAGTTTGTTAAACTCAGTCTTTCCTGAATGCAGAAGACTTAAAATGCCCAGCTAACTGCAAGTGGCAAAATACGAAGAAAATAGACAAAAACCTCCAATACACACCTTTTCCTTTTAACCAGATCCTTTCAAGCAAGGGTGCAAAAAGTCCTTGTTACTTGGCACGGTTCTCCTGACATATTAAAACCCTGCAAAGTTTAGGGGCATATTTCATTATTAACTGTCTGAATTTTTAAATGAAAATGCACTCCTTTCCTCACTGTAGATTCCACTAAATATAACTTTATTCAAAAGTACAAAAATTCACTTTATGCATGCCAACAGACTCACTTGACCAGTGCAACTGAAACAACCTATCATGCTGGGGATGCAAATTCACACTCACATCTCTGAACATCAGACATACAGCTCACTTCCCCACCAACACTGGGTAGAGATGGAGGGAAATACTGATTTATATTTAAGTTTGCAGCTAACCAAGCAATAGCATACACACATTCCAGAGTAAACCACAAAGCCAAATATCCTCACTTACGCAAAAGACCTCTGCCACTTCATGTTGGAGAAGGAAACAGAAAATAATTACAGAGTGAGCAGGAAACACAGACAACTATTTTCAGAGAGATGCCCCTTGTAAGCTAAGCCCACCAAAAGAACATCCACCCCTGTAAAAATTTTAAAATTTATTTCAAGTGATGGATATAGCTTCACTAAACTCCTAACTTCCCAAAGGCTACCCCTTTTAAATTATTAGATAATTTCTGTAAGTGTTCTTTCAACTGTATCATCACCACAAGCAACAACTGATCACACTTAAGAGCTCAGTATGGATGTCCTGTATTGAAAGAAGTTTTAAGATTGAAATGAATGCTGTGAAGCAGCAGAGAAAAAAAGTTACACAATTGACCAGAACAAAACTGAATGATCAGCTGGGTTTACGAGAGCACAGTGGGATTCAAGCAAAACCACTACATGTTTGTTCAACTTAGAGAAAAAAAATGTTAACATGAATTCGGGCTTACTGTTACAAAGGTATGGTCTGAAGAACGGGACATTGTAAAACTATTGGTTGAACAGGTCAATAGAACTAACACTGAAGATCATTAAAAAATTTGAAACAACCTCCCTAGCAAAGGCATTGTTTCAATAACTCTTGACCTCAAAATCAAGAATGCATGCCTTTCTTGCAAGCAATCTTTAATCAAACACAAAAAGATAGTGGACTTAATACAGAAACAAATTGATTCAGTTCTGTGGTCTTAAGTTAGGGAAAAGAAAAAAAAAAAGAAAGGTACCTACTAAATTTCAAATGCTTTTTAGTTCCTTAACCCTTCAGTTAATTGTATATAAACTCCTGTTTCTTTGTCAAGACAGATTCATACGTCTGCTTAAAACTGCAGACTAGTCTTCAGATATGCTCCTGCATAGAAGTTGAAAAGGCAGCACAGTGAAAATGACAGCTCCAAACCAAGGCAACAAGGTGCCCAGGCCACCACGAGAAGAAGGGAGGCCGTTAACTTTCACAGCCTCGCTGATGATAGCATTGGGAACACTAAGTGGGAAAAAGCCAATGCCTTATCATGTCATAACCTTCTCAAAACCTTCAACAGTGTTCTATGGACAATAATTATCACTATTCTGAGACTTCTGAAATAGCACCACATGTAGAACCTTCATGTAAAAACATTGACAAGATTTATACCTGCAAATGTTATTTCACACATGCACTGAACACTTCATTCATCAACCTCAGAACCTGTTACCCCTACACATCCCAATGCATAGGAACCCAAATTGTTCCTGAGTATTACCACAGGAAGTCTTGGGTCCAGTTTTAGGAAACACTCCCTCTTCTGCAGCAAAATGTCTGCAATTCTACTGGAAACAAGCAAGAGTTAGCATCAGAAGCAACAATGTCTGGCAGAGTTCCATCAAGTCACTTCTTCCTATCATTCACTTTAGCCTTCAGCTATGGCAACAGATTTAAACCCAGTGAAACTACTCCAACAAACAGCAGTAATGAAAAACAACATAACCACGACATAGAAAGGTAATATGTCAAAGCTTCTGTTGACCTAAATTGTCACTGTTTATGATAATGCAGGAATAATCTACATAGCCTCTGACCTAGATTTGGCCACCAGAGTCCTGATACAATACACTGCTACCAAAACAGAACACACAACCACGAATCACAAACAACTCCTGACTATCTCACAGCCAGACAGGTTTCCCAGAAGCCCAACTGGCAATGAAAAAGCTCCTTTTCTTCCTCCTAAACCTCACATGGAAGGTACATGAACCTCTATAGGGAAATTTAACTTGCTTGGGTTTTTCAAGTAGTAACTGTTCCGCAAAAAGCACCACAGGCAGCAAAAGTTCAGAGAACTCAGGATGTTTCTCCAAAGGCTAGCTCCTAATGCCTGGACAAATGTGATATAAAGCAGTAATTCATAACTATGGAAAGGAGCTGTGCAGTCCTGGGCATTTAATGCAATTCCGGGCATTTAAGAATGCCCTTTAAAAGATAAGCAGCAGCAACATGGTAGGGGTGGCACATCAGAAAGTAAGAAAAGGACAAGCTTCTCTCCAAGCCTCCAAATTCGGCTGCAACAGTGAGATAGGGCCTAGGAATCAAGAAGAGAAAGGCAAACCGCATTTACCTGTCAAAACTGCATAGCAAAAATGGAACATAAGGTTAATATGGCGAGGGGCATTTTCTTTCTTCCAATTACTTCATACTGTTGAAACTATGAAACATGCCATCAGATGAACTCATAACATACACTCTAAGGGAGCTCTGAGCTTTCCCCTGCAACAGCCACGGAGCTGACCATATGCCAGGAAAAGCCTGTCTCCACCGATTTCAAGCAGCAAGCCACTGTGGCGCACGGGGAGCGGATGCCTGTGCAGGTGCAGCGCCCACCCTGCCCGGCCCCGAGCCCTGACCCCGCTCCTCCCCGACGCCCGCAGCGGTCGTTGCCAGACGGGCCCGTGCGCCCCCCGCCCCGTGGGCACCGTCACGAGTGTCAGCCCCGGCCCGGCCGCCCCCACCCGCGNCGGCACTGACCCCCGCATCCAAAATGGCGGCGCCTGCTCCCCGCGGCGGCGGCCGCTTCACATAACCGGGCGGGCGGGCGGCACCGCGGGCGGGAGGGCTCGGCCCGTCCCCTGTCCGCCCCTCCCTCCCGGCGGCGGCGGAGGCGGAGGCGAGGCCGCGGAGCGCGGGGGCCGCGGGGCACGGGCAGGGACACCGGCCCCGCTCCCTCGCACTGACGTGGAAACCGGCGCACCGTGACCCGCTGCCTGGTTACTGCGCAGACGGACAGCCCGGACAGCCAACCCGCGCGCGATGCGCCGCGCAGCTCCCCGCCACGCCCAATGGGAACGCGGTCTGCGACCGGAGGAGGCGGGCCCTGCGGTGACAGCAGAGGGGAGCCAATGAGAGGCGAGAGGGTAGAACCAGCAGAGCCACTGGCCAATCGCGATGCGGTGCGGCGCCGCAGCCGCTCCTGAGCGGGCGCAGCCAGAGCGGCCGGGCGGAAGGGCTGCCCTCGCAAAGCATTGTGGGCCCGGCCGCCCCTAGCCGCTCCCCGGGGCGTGTGGGGAGCCGGGGCCGCTGCCAGCCAAGTCTGTGCTGGTGTCGGTGACAGCGCTGGCACTGCACAGCCCGCCGAGGGAAGCAGCGCCTCTCCGCCGTGCTCCGCGAGTATTTCCCAGCTTGTTCTACAGCCTCTTGCAGCTCCTCCGCTGGAGCCGTTTGGGAGATGATCCCCTGCAAGCGTTCTGTTCCCTCCTGAACACCGCCCTGTGTCATAACTCTGCTGTTCCCCGTGAGTGAGCAGGACAATGCAGCTGGACAAAGCACAGAGTGCAGCTGCTACGAGACCACGTACGACAGCACCCAGAGGAGCACGGCGCTCCTCCCCTCCGTGCAGTCCTGCTCCCCAGTAACTCTCCTCGAACCTGAACACAGCTGATTCTTTGCTCAAGTTGGGCTACAAGCCGTGTGCTGCAGCCTTAGTTCATCCAGCCCAGCGATCCTGGCAGACAGAGACCACCATGGAGTTTAACTGCTCTATGAACCCACTTTATTGGCCCGCTCTTCGCAGCAAAAACAATCACAGCTTTGTAGCTACACAGCACTTGGCGAAATGAATTCTTGGTGCTGCTCCCACGTTCTCAGGCGCTTTCTATGTGGATGCCCCCAGTAGCAATGCTGTGTACCTTAAAGGCAGTAATTTGCAGGGGTCACTCTACTTGTTTAAGTGTCTGGCCATTGAACTTGGGCCAGAGGACAGAAGGTCCTTGCAGTTACGTTACAGTTCTGTAGCTCTAGGATCTTCAGTCAAGTTAGCCTGGGGTTGGGTTGTGGCAGGTGTTAGAGTGGTTAACGCAGCAGCTACCCCAAAATCTTACACTTTGTAGGGAAAACAAATGACTGGAGGCAAGAGGAAGGTGAAAGGGTCAGAAAGTATTCATTCACTTTTAGTCACAACTTCATCTACTGCAGTGTGACTGAAGGAGGAAAGTTCTCAGGCAAAGGCTCAAAGGAGCATCCAACACGACTGTTCACTGGCCAGCCAAACATAAATCTGAGGCTGACTCCAGTGCCACCCTAAAAAATGGCCAGGTATCATCATGTATCAATAGCTGTCACACTATTGCCTGATCAAGATTCAATGTGTCTTACATTGAAACTGCCGTTACCTCCCAGCTCTGACACCGCCAGAGGACCTTCTTCAGCTGGGCTTTACCTGGCAGCATGAAGTCTTTGGATTTGAAAGTTTAAGCTGTAACTGCATTAAGCAGCCACATGCCCTAGAGGTGAAACAAGAAAGAGCATGCCCCGGTGGTCATTCCATAGGCTCAGAAGCTCAGATGTATCCCTCCAGCCTCTGCTGCAGCCATGGCACATGCAGTTTATCTTGATTTTCTCAGCTATAAAACAAACGGTCAAATACTCACCAAGCCCAGATTTCAAATGCTACCTGAGCAATGAGTGAAGGTTTGCAGAACAAGCAAATTCGTTGCTAGTGCTTTCTCCTTGCCTTTTGCCCCACTCCTAAGTGGGGCAAACAGCTAACAGTCTGGTGGTATTTGCCAGACATTTTGAAACTCACAGGAGTTCATCTGCCACTCCATCCATCTGCTCCCTGCTCCGGAAAGGGGATTTCAGGTGCTAGCTCAGCCTTGCAGCTCAGTCCATGTCTGTCAAGCCTGCCTGACCTGCCCAGAAAGGCTCTGGAGCCCCTTCCATGCCTTCTTGCCCCTTCTAGTGCCTGCTGTATAGCTCAGGTTCCCATCCAGTCTGATCTGGTGAATTGAACCCTGCTAAGGTGTTATTTATGGAAGCCTGTCACGGAGCTTGAAACCAAGCCAGGCAGGAGCCTTCTGCTTCACCCGTATGCATCTTAGTGCATTAATAAAGAGCAAACATTGCAGTGTGCTTTGCATTTTTACTTACAATCCAGCACTGCATTGTCTGGAGAGAAAAACAATGTGGTATGGCCCCACACTGCCTGGGGAGGAGAGTTCACTCACATGCACTATAGCACTGTGTTAGTCAGCCCTCAGACAGCCCAGCACCACCCTGGCTGCACAGAAAATCCTGCTGATGTGACAGTGTGGCACCAACATCCCCAACTTGGCAGCAGTGGGGAAACCTGGACTGCCTGGAGTGTCTGATCCAGCAGTGTTTGAAATGGGTGGTGCACAGCTATGGGCACACGTGGGCAAGTGGGAGCACTCTGCACCAAAAGATCCAGGTGTAGGACCAAGATACGGGGTAATCCCTTGTCCCTTTATTTCCAAGATAATGCACTAGTTCTTACACACAGCATGGTACAACGAAACCAAAGACTAGACAAGCAGTCTGTGCAAATCCCCCAGGTTCCTGCTATCTGGGCAGGAAAGCATGCCTTTATCTTCACTGCAAAGATGCAGCTTTTCCACAGCTTCTGTCTTGAGTATTCCTCCTTAGCCCACAAGGAGCATATGGAAGGGCTGCAAACTCACCAAACTCACTGACAATCATCCCCTCAGGCCTTGCCCAGGTACCTGGTCAGCTCACCTGCTTTCACCTGAGACATCTGAGCAGCCAGCCCCTTGCAAAGAGCAGTGTCTCCATGTCACACCAACTGCCTGCCTTTGGTGAGACTGTCAGAAATCCACGCTGCCCACCACCTGCACCTTTGCAATCTGCACCAACCTTGTACAGTCCATTACTCTTGCTCAGGCCCTACCAGTTCATGGTTATCTTCAGAGCCCAGATATCAGACCCATAGGCAGTTGTAACACAGAAATTTTCCAGCAGGTTAAGTAGTCAGATAGAGATTAAACTTCTTCTCCTCCTCTTGGAGGCTTTTGCTGTTTCTCAGAGGCTTAGTAAGGTCTCCAGAAAAAGGGCAGAAAGATGGATTTTCCCAGAATGTACAGGCTATTGTCATGGCTGGAAACTATGTGCAGCCACTCTCCCCAGAGCTAAGCATCCCAAAACCACTACTGAACATGTGCAGAACACAGTGTTTCTGAGCAGCTGCTCCTTTCCAGAGCAAGCTCAGGTAAAGATTAGCCCAAAGCCAGCTGAAGAATCTCCAAAGGAAAACTGATGTGGTGCATCTGACACAACCTGAACCCAGGTCAGGACTTACAACTGAAGCAACAGAGTTGCTGTTGCAGAAACAACTGAAAGTATTAAAACCCTTCTCTGGTAACTACACAAACTATTAAAAAATGTACAAACTATACAAAGTACAATATTAAAGCTGCAGAGCAGACGCCTAAATCTAAAATACCCTGTCAGCTCTTCATCTTAGCCTGTGTCTCCAGAACACTCCTGCACTTCCCAGTGACATCAAACTCCCCCAATGAACTTCCCAACTGAATGTTTTCATTGTCTCTTCTTGGCCAAGGCAAGCCATACCTTTTTGGCAGGAGCAAGCCAGGCTCAGTTAGTCATATCTTTGTCACTTCTTGGCTAGACTACAGCTGTGGGATACACCTGGGCATGAAGCCCACAGTGCTTGTCAAATGCCAACTAGACGAGCATGCTGCAGTGGGAGCCCTGGCTGCCACAAATGCATCAAACCTACCTCTGCTCCCTCAGCCACATTTTGGCATGAAGGCCAAGCCAAATTCAAGCTTGAGTCCTGATCTTTAAGGCATTTGATGGCATGGACCCAGCATGGCTAAAAGATCAATTAAGACACAAAGATGGAAACCGTGATCATTAACAACTCCACCACTTTCCAAGAGCAGTGGGCCCATCCAGCATGAGGACCATGTTTGCCTGTGGCAAAGACAGGGTCTTCTCTGAGAACAAACTCCTCCCAACTGGTGGGAAGGGTGGAGGAAGGGTGTCTAAGATGCTGAGTAATTCCCTTCTTTTGCATATCCCATCTCTCTGCCAAAACATGAATCAGGGCCACTCTTGGTTTAGTTTGCTTTTGCATTTTTTTTTCTTTTCTATTTTATTTTATCTAAAATAGAAATATCAGTCTCCTGAACCAATGTGAAGTTTTTGGTCTCTCCTCCAGCAATGAAGTCTCCTGCTGGCAAGGCAAGATACACTACAGTTAAGAGGTCTTGGCACTAACCAACAAGATCTACATGTCAACAACAAGTGCTGGAGCCCTCCCTCCCAAAGAGCGCCTTCAGGTGTCAGTCCAGTAGATACATTGAGGATGCCTTGATGACAGACCCCTTCTTCAGGTCCCTGGATGGTCTAATCCAACAATCTTTACACTGTGCCCCACAGGGAACCAACTTGTGACGTAGTGCCCAAGGGAAATAGCTAAAAATACATGTTTCATTATTACTTTTAAGCATAAGCACAAACTGTATTTGCTGCAGGCTACTAATGGTGAAAGGTTTGGAGGGAGAGGTAGACAATTGAAAATAAGGTCCCTTCATTGCTGCAGACCTTGTGCAGGGTTTTCAGCTTCCCTGTGGCATGTGATGATAGAGACAGACTGCCCTGTGGAAAATGCTAGTGCTGTTATACTGTGTCTGCTTTTCTTAATGGAGACAAGCCTATGCCAGAGTGGATTAAAATCTGAGCTAGAAAGAGATGTGGTCTAGCTTGCTGTCATTTTTGGAAGGCAAAAGAGCAGTAAGGCAAACACAACCTCCAGATTACTACCATTAAAAAACCATAGTAATTTCTCGCAAGTGTGTCAACACTGTGATTCCTTTTAAACTCTCTGTGTTTCTACTGAATTAACATGTTAGTGCATGTTTTTGAACTGTAATCCATAATGCCTGGGTCTGCTTAACCTCTTTTTACATCCTGTGTTGCTTCATGTGCATTTGTCTTCCCATACATATCTATATGTCATGTTATGCATTTCTTAGACTCCATAAATATGGCTGGCAAATCATTCAGGATTAAAATTCACTACTATTCTCACAACATTATTTCCTAATCTTTAAAATATGGCAGTGGAAGAGCTTGAGGGTGACCTTTGACATCATAAATTGGAGAGCAGGTTGACATGGGAATGACCTCAAGAAAATCAGACCGTAGAATGTGTGCATCGAGCTCCATAAGAGCCTGACAGGGATAAACCTCTCCCCTGGGCTCCCAGAGCAGGATAGAAAGGCTAAGCCCGGCTTCTACAAACTTCGCCCTGTTAGCACTGGGAGAGAGGGGACCCGTTTAATTGGAGTAAAATGTGTGTGCCAACATGTTCAAGGCTTGCTGTAGCACGTATAAGCATTTGGGGACATTTCAAGGAGTGATCGCACCCTACACTCCCGCACCGGGATTTTGCCGTGAACTTCAGTAGAAGCCAGGCTGGAATCTAAACTACGAGTAGCATTTGGGCTCCAAAAGACCCATCAGTGGGCTGGAGTGCGGCGTTGCTCGCACAGCCGGCAGCCTCCGTGTCTCGGTAGGAGCGGCATAGTATTGGCAGAGAAGCGCTTCCCGGTACCGCCGAGAACCGCAACAGTGCGTGCGGTAACTACCCTGTGATTAAACATCCCCTGCAGCTGCTGCTCCATCGTGCAGGGGAACGCTTCCTACTGCTTCCAGCTGACCACGGACTTGGTTCCCCCAAAATACCTCTATCTGGCTGCAAAACCCGAACAGGCTCGCCGCGCCAATACTGAGCGGAGCGGATGCTCAGCACGGGCTCCAGGGTAGCGGATCGCCAAGCACTGAACAAGGCACGCAGCATGTGCAGCGATAAGAGCAGTATATTAGCGTACATGTGCAGGAGGACCATGTCCCTAGAGCCGGGCCGGGGCTGGCGGTGCACAGAGCCCAGCGCCCGGGACATGCCCCCGCACCCGCCCCGCCGCTCACCCTGCGAGGCGCGCGGGACGGGGCGGGGCCAGCTCGGGGGGCGGGGCCTACTG